>JAVLUZ010000139.1:3319403-3447679 GCA_036768485.1 Mermis nigrescens | reverse complement strand
TGGGTTTTAAAGTGATTTCAGGAGCACAAGCAGCTTTTGGAGCAGTTTTATCCTATTTTTAAGCATAACTTTTTAAAAGTTTCCGTAAAATGCTAGATACTCGTACAGGAAACCGAGCATTAATTCAAGCTAATAAACGTCTTTGTGCTTAAATTTCACAATTTTCCGGCACTTCGCGCCAGATTTTCGCTAAAATCAGAAATGATCTTCGAGTAAACTTTTCGAAATTCTTGAAATTTTTCGAAAAAATATTGCGTCAAAAGCGATTCTAAATAAAAGTAGACCACCTGAAACGCAGAAAGAAATAATTTGCACGTGAAGGGAGCATTTTTCGACTTATTTCCGACTATTTTTGGAAAAGCTGGGTTACCGCTTCCCCCATTAGGACAATCCTAGATGCGCCACTGGATTCAATCGTCTTCTGCGGTCGAATTAAATTGGTCATTTGGCAGGAATCGTGATAGGCATTGCCAGAGGCGGCTCCAGGATTGGTGACCTGGGTATTCAAAATTTTTTTGGGTATGCAATAAAAATTTGCTGATATAATAAGGATATGTCCTAAATTGCACGTATTTACTTAAATAAAAAAAACGTTGCTCTTGAAATGTCGATGGTGCTTTCTGAAAAGGGCAATATTAATATTGTATAGTTTTCCTTTAAAGCAGTTTATTGCATAATCCTCTTTACACTGTTTTTTGCACCTTTTAGCATTTTTTGCACCCAAATTGCACCATTTCATCCAAAAAAATTAGGTTACAAAATTAACAGTATAAGCAAATCCTAGCATGAATTACAGTCACTGTCACACATTGGGCAGTGAATCAAATCTGGGGTGTTAAGAACCCGAAAAATTGCCAAAAAAAGCCTGAAAATCGCCATTTTTTGGCAAATAAGACAGTTTTGAAAATAAAAAATGATGCTAAAGAGGAACTAGCTTCATCCTCTAACTGGCATAAGTTATTCAAATCCGCAGCAGCATCAACATCCGCGTCTAATGTTTCTTAATGGGCGCTTTCTGATGGCTTAGTAAATCCAAAACTCTCTAGGCCACGTTTTATAATGCTGTGTCAATAAATTGAATTTAAATTTTAGAAGATTAGCAGGTCAGGTATCAGGAAAAGTACCAGATTTTTTACTAAATGTTTCAAAATGCACATTTTTTCGAAAAATAGTTTTGCTTTGGAAAACGGAATTTTGCGTGCCATTTCAATGATGACAAACTCAATCAAACATCAGATTTTTATTTCACTAGAAGGAAAAGAAAGAACTTCACTAAATTAGTGAAATTCTTATTTCCTGCCTGCACAACATGCCCCATGTTATTAGAAATGCAATAACGATAATGCATTCTAACTACAGTACTTGTCCATAGCATACATATCAGTGAGCAGAGCAACAATTATAATAATAATACTGTTTATTCACGTTTACGTGTAAACACACAACGCACATACAAAAAGATTTTGCAAAATTTAAGACATTAAATTACTTACTGCGTGATGTGTCAAAAAAGAAAAATACATTTCGAATTTTACAATAACATACTACATGGAAAAAAATAACGCGCAATGTAAAATAATTCGAAGTCAAATAAATACACGTTACAATATGACGCAGAAAACATAAGGTAACTGAGGACACATACATATAGGCAATGAAAAGTTGCGCTTAAATACAACCCTTAAGAAAAGGTGAAAAATCACATTTTTTCCAATCTAATCATGAAAGCTTTCGAGCCAGGAGCTTGTATAACATGTTCAGGCAAAGAGTTCCAAAGAGAAACAATAAGATTACAAAATTCATGTTTTCTGATATTCGCATTTGATTTATTTAGTTTACAGGAGTTATTGGTACGATTTAAAGCCGTTGAGAGTAAAAACTTCTTCAAATGATCAAAGTTTTTCGACCATTCATTCTTGCATTCCAGTTAAGATTTTTTGGGTATGCAAGAATCCCATTTGGGTATGCAGTGCATACCCCAGCATACCCTAGAGCCGCCACTGCTTTAAGCCGCGCCAAATTCGGACAATTTTTGTAATGCAAAATTGCGTCTCAAAAGGTGGAATCTAGAAATTTTCCGGCGCTTCGCGTCGAATTGGTTTAATTTTATTACTTCTTCTTGGTGCTTAAGCCGCGCCAAATTCGGACAATTTTTGTAATGCAAAATTGCGTTTCAAAAAGGTGAAATCTCAAATTTTTCTGGCGCCTCGCGCCGAATTCATTTAATTTTATTACTTGTTATTCATGTTTAAGCCGCGCCAAATTTAGACAATTTTTGTAATGCAAAATTGCGTTTCAAAAGATGGAATCTAAAAATTTTTCGGCGCTTCGCACCGAATTGATTCAATTTTGTTACTTGTTCATGATGCTTAAGCCGCGCCAAATTCGGGCAATTTTTGTAATGCAAAATTACGTTTCAAAAAGATGAAATCTCAAAATTTTTCGGCGCTTCGGCGCCGAATTGATTTGATTTTATTACTTGTTATTGATGTTTAAGCCGCGCCAAATTTGGACAATGTTTGTAATACAAAATTGCGTTTCAAAAGGTGGAATCTAGAAATTTTCGTGGCGCGCGTCGAGTTGATTAAATTTTTATTACTTGTTATTGATCTTTAAGCCGCGCCAAATTCGGACAATTTTTGTAATGCAAAATTGCGTCTCAAAAGGTGGAATCTAGAAATTTTCGGCGCTCGCGTCGAATTGGTTTAATTTTATTACTTCTTGGTGCTTAAGCCGCACCAAATTCGGACAATTTTTGTAATGCAAAATTGCGTTTCAAAAGAGTGAAATCTCAAAATTTTCGGCGCTTCGGCGCCGAATTCATTTAATTTTATTACTTGTTATTCATGTTTAAGCCGCACCAAATTTAGACAACTTTTGTAATGCAAAATTGCGTTTCAAAAGGTGGAATCTAAAAATTTTTCGGCGCTTTGCGCCGAATTGATTTAATTTTATTACTTGTTCTTGATGCCTAAGCCGCGCCAAATTCGGACAATTTTTGTAATGCAAAATTGCGTTTCAAAAAGGTTAAATCTCGTAAATTTCGCGCTTCGCGCGAAATTGATGTTTAGAGGTTGAACGTTGAATTATGACAATTTTCGTGCATTTCAAGCAGGATTTATGTTTGAAATGAAAACGTACTACTTGACGACGTGAAAATGAGGAACTCTGTAGAAGTTTTATTTTTACACAATGAATTGCATAAAAAATAAGCATATTAAAGGCGGTGAATGTCTCTTCATGATTAAAGGTCAATTGTTACTAGAGTAATGAATTTTTAAACATAGTTGCTATGCAAATTATCGATTGCACTATTTTTTTACACCATACTAATTTTGACACACCATTTTTAATTAAAAAAATTATGTCGCTGAGAAATAGTGCGACTTCGCGTGAAATTATGAATGGACTTTGCGTGGAAGCAAGACTAACATGTTAAAAATTCAACCACTTTTCTGACTTAGGCAACCAACCAAAAAATTGGGCTCCGGTACCAGCCGAGACTTTACAGGCTTGCCCAGCTATGTTGGTCGGTTAGTTTTTAAATGGTTGGCTGCGTAGTTGGCCAGCTGGTTGTTTGGTTGGCCGGTTGGTTGATCCTCGGTTGGTTGGTTGGCTGATTGATGGTAGGCTACTTAAATGGTTAGTTGGCCGGTTGGTTAGTTAGCCAGTTAGTTGGTTGGTTGGTTAGCCGATTGGTTGTTTGGTTCATTGGCCGGTCGGTTAGTTGGTTGGCTGGTTGGTTGGTTTTGGCAGTTAGTTGGTTAATTGGTTGGTTGGCCTGTTGGTTGGTTGATTGGTTAATTGGTTGATTGGTTGGTTGTTTGGTTGGTTGGTTAGTTGGCCAATTAGTTGGTTGATTGATCAGTTGGTTGGTTGGCCGGTTGTTTGGTTGGACGTTTACTTAATTGGCTGATTGACTGTTTCGATGACTGATTCGACTAATGTCTAAATGATCTATTTATATGTTTTTGTAACTTTTACATTGGTTTTTGCTGAGTTTATCTTTGTTTTTTAACAAAAAATTCAGGTGATATTCGCGATCCTTCTCAGGTGATACTGAGTGGCCTTCAGGTGATACTGGGTTGGACCCATTGTCCGGGTGTGCTTACAGCGATTTGTACTTCCCAACTTCAGGGTCTACTATTCCAATATCTTTACAATAGCTTGTGTGCACGTCTCTTTGGGGATGGGGGCGACCGACTTTGGGTGGGGATCCCCACCCCCTCTACATGTATGGAAGGCCGCAGCCATGTTGCAGGAGTCAGCAGCAATTCTGTGGAGGGGAAGGTCAACCCCTGCTGATCTCTTTCCCAAGAACACGTGTGTTCATGACGATCTAATTCTCATTGTATCGTATATATCGTATACTAACTTTCATATAGCTTCCTTAGTTCCACTCAACCTCCTTAAAATTGTTCCTACACGAAGTATAGTACTAAAATAGTACCGGTACCAGTACACCTCTATTGTCTACTAATTGTGAATTAGGCGATCGTTCAATAATTATTCGTCAGAAGCAGTGAAACATATTTGACATGCATACTGTCAGTTTTAAAATCCACCTAATCTGGGTTGCCAAATTGAGGGTTTTTTGAGGCCGTTGGTAGTGACCCACTAAAGATCCGGCTCCGGCAAATCCGGCCATTTTTTCCACTCCGTTGCTCGGCCGGAGGACATCTAAACAGCGGCCGGAGGCGGAGAATTTTCGTTTTTTGCTTAGTGACCGAACGTACTAATTGCCAACATATTGCTTATTAATTTTAGTCAGAGCACAATACAATAGCAGAAAAAAGGAAATGGCACCAAATAAAGTGTATATAACCGCCACAATCGTAAAATATTCATTTTTAGGAGAAAATAAAATTACTCTATTGATCGATTCATGCAATCGCTGTGAAAATCGCTGCAGAAATTACTGTTAACACTGGAACTCATAGCAGAATAACATACAGTCTGGCCTGCACTTCACATGCTATGCTGATTTACCAGATAATGTTGCTGTCCATTCTGTGAAGTCATGGCCTCTAAAAAACCACTTTTCATATTTTTTTAATATATTCATTGTGCAAGCACCCGAGTCTAGTCTTATATAATCAGAGCGATCTCCCGTCGATGCTCCATCTTTCGTCACTTAGTTGATTTCATAGATCCCTTTAGTCTTGGAGAAAATCAATCAAAGTCAAAAATAAAAGAAACCAGCTAATTCTATTTGGGAGGTAAAAAAACCATGGGATCTAACAAAACTACCCCAAAATGTTGTGCGAAGTGCGCGGTTTGCAGGGCAAATTGGTTAGTTCGCCTGACATGATCATATTTTTGAAAACAATTTATTTTTTCTGATACTTCCATTCATTTTATCACATATAAAAATCAATAATATTTTTGCATTTTATTAAAAGTTCTATAAATTTTACAAATAAAGTCTTCAAGTGATAAAAACAACTCTTGATAAGTCTCTTCTACATCCTCTGCAAAACAATCAGTGCAAAATTATGCAACTTGATGAAAAGTAATTTTGTTGCCATGGCAACGTAGACTTAGCATTGGTCTTTTTTGAGGTTACAGTGGTTTTTTTGGCAGTTTTTTGAGGTGATTCCTATTTTTTGAAAAATAAATATCAGGCATCATGTAAGGTGTTACGAGGCACATTCCTGCTAAGTTTTGTAAAAATTGGCGCTTGTTTTTATTTAGGTTACTACTGGTTTTTTAGGTTTGACTTTGAAGGTATACTGTAGCTATGTGGATGACGTAAGACAACTAATTTTTTTCTGACATTAGTCTGCAAGGGAGTCTAACGTGAAAACATAAAGATTCCAGCAAATATGAATACGTATAGAAATACTGACTCAAAAATGCTCCAAAAAATCATAAAAACGGCAATTTTTTGGAACCTATCGACAAATTAATATCTCCAGTTTCTGAATGATCGGGAAAGAGATCGGGGATCAGTTGCAATCCTCACGGCTTAGTTTGTTCGCCAGTAAAATATCTACATTCATCTCCTTTTGGTTATGGAAAAAAGGGGTGGTTTTTTCAGCAAATCGACTGGTTTTTAGAGGCCAGCACTATACGTCATATTCGCGGTTTACGAACATAGTATAGTATGTATCGTACCTATAAATATACGGTCACACACAAGTATGCTTCAACAAAATATTGCCTATTGACGCTTTATTTAGGGCAGGCTATGGAGACGACAGCGTCTCAAATTGCTGCATAAATTATCTAAAAATAGATGGATACGATCAATGAACGTTTTTCACGTTTTATTCCTCATACACGCTCGTGTTAAAAAATATTTCTCCTGCTCCGGCTTCCGGCTCCGGCCGGAGCCAACATGGTCCAATCCGGTTCCGGCCGGATCTCCAGCTCCGGCCATTTTTGCCGCTCTGGTCGATCACTAGCCGTTGGAGGCATTTTAGCGATTGATGTTTTTTTGTCGCCTTTGTTTTACCATTGGTTTGAGGTTTTTAGGCAGTTTGAGTTAAAATTCGGGGTTTTTGACAAGAGTACCTTGTACCTAATATGTTCTAAATGTCTATATCTACTTTGGCTTTCGTTTGTATTTCGTTCTTATCCTATTCTGATATTTGAATAATCGTGATATTCTCTTTCCTTCAAGATATGCATTTAAAGTGCAAAAAATGCAGAGTATCGCTGTCTTGTAATGACATAAACGTGGTAGGATCTAAATCGTTGGACGCTTGTTGCGCGACTTTTCATGATGTCATCAGTGTAAACATTGACGAGTCAAAGCTACCGGATGATTGGCTGCTAAAGTGCCTCAACGATGTACGTACCATTTATTTATTACATTTATTGCTTTTTACCCAATTTATTGGTACTAATAGAGTTAATGGGTTTTGTTTCCCCTTATAGCCAATGATCAGACCATCGATGCTTAACTTCGGCCATGACCAGGAGGGAAAAGGGGGCATCGTGTTCCCCACCCCAACGAAAAATTTTGATTTTTTACAAGGATCCGCTGAAGGAAAAAATTGAAAATTTTTGCAGTCAGCTCAGAGACATGTATGTAACAGGCCCACACTCAAAGTTGGTTGTACCTTCCCATCCATCAAAGTTAGAAAAGTCTTGACCCCCACCACCTTCGATTTTTTTCGCAAAATCGCGTTTTTGGCCATTTTTGGGTGTTAAAGATAGCGCATCGTCAGTAACCCCTAAAATAATTGTTTTGACGCGTACGTATCCATTGCATTTGGACTAAAAAAGGCACTTCGAAATTTAATCCACATCAGAATTTCCTGACTCTCCTCCCATGCCCATTTATGCATTCGATCCTTAACGCGGTTCGTTTTAGGCTACTTTGACCAGACGTAGATTTAAACGGAATACAGAAGAAAACGAAAAGGACGGAAAGCGAAAAAACGTCAAAAACACTATTTTGCACGAAAATAGTGAAATTTTATAACTAGTTTTGATTAATGGGGAAAAATGAGGTGTACGAATCCTTATTCAGATCCTGAATCATTCACTGATTTTACGTAGCGATCTAAGTTACTAAGTAAAAAGCCCTTGTTTCAGTTGCTCTTGATCACAAGACCTGAATCTTCACGCAAATTTGGCCTGTGTGTATTTGTGGCTTGTCCACATGTGATCTAGACTCACTTCCGCGACGAAGAACGGAGGAAAATGTTTTGCACAAGATTAGGCAAAACTAAGAACGGATAAAAATCCAGATTTTTTTCAAAGTGCTCAAAATCATGTAAAAATCACGTTATGGTGGTTTACGTGACACTGCTTTTAACACAATCAGTGCGATGAAAATAAAAAAAGGTGTTTAATATCTGTCTGACCTTCAAAGTCTGGGGTGATCTATCGATTGTTCATGCTGTACATCTGTACTTGCAACATGTGCTTGATTGATGAGAAATAAAAGTCTTCGAGTGTAGACCACCGTTATGACTAGACAAGCACAGCATGGGAATTCTGAGTGGAGGGGTTGGAATTTAGAAGTGCCTTTTTTGCTCAAAAATGTTGGATACGCGTCAAAACACATTTTCGACATTTCTGATGATGCTCTATCTTTCTAGAGCATAACATCAAAAAAATTTCGGAAAAAATAAATAAAATCGATTAGATCGAACAAACTATGGTCAAAAAATGAGTATATGGCGCGAAGCGCTGAAAATCTGACATATGTGAGTAGACAGTTTGCTGAAACGCTTTAAAAAGCGCCTATTCTATGAATTTTTTGGAAACTTTCGGAAAATCGCGAATTTCTGGGGGACAAATTTCCTGGGAGGGTGAAAACATTTCTGGAGAGGATGGTGAAACCCTCCTGAAACCCCCAAATAACGATCTTACGGCGCAAAGGTCCGAAAATTTTAAAATTTTCTGATAAAAAGATGCCAATTTTTATTATTTTTCCATCTTTCTTGCATTATCCTACCTTCCTAAGTTTTTTTTGTTTAGGGGGCGGGGCATACATGTAAAGGCTTCGAAATTTCGGGTGGGGGTCCGCGATCATTTTTGGGGTTGGGTAAATTAACTCCAATTTTGGGCCAAAAACAACTAAAAATGGTCAAAAAATTCAACTTTTGTAAAAATCGGGGGGGGGGGTGGGGTAAAACGTTTTCTGGCTTTGGGGGATAGGTGGGACATTCATCCTTTTTGGATGAAGGGATCCACCCCATCCCCCTGTTATGTACATGTATGGGGCTGGGTCCTCGCTTCCTCCTGCGTACGCCTACATAGTGTATGCGTATGAAAGCTCCTGTCTAGTTTATGAGTCTAGAACATCTTTAACGCGACCTTCATTTCTATAACTACTTGGAGAAAAGATAGAAAATAAAACCTTCTGATAAAAGGCCCAAAAGTCTGTTTATCGCATAACAATGTCGTTGCAGGCAAATTAACAGGTTCTCGTGTGTTTTCCGCATTTGAACCATAGGTGGGCAGCTCCAAAGTTCTGGGGTTGTAAGGTTTTTCAAAGGTCAAGAAATGGTCTTGAAAATGGTGGTATGGCGAAAAACACAATTTTCAACATTTATCATCGAGCACTATCCATTAGCATCAACAAATTTGGTAACAAAACAAAAAAATTTCAAAAATTGAATTCTGGGGAGTATTCGGCCTTTCAGGGGTGCATACCCCAAACCCCACCCTCTACGCCCACATGTGATTCAAACCCTTTCAGTTTATTTTGATGTCCATAAGAAACCAAATTCTGTTATTCTTCTGACTGATATCATGGGAACTCGCCTTCCTCTAAAAGCAATCAGTCAACATAAATACAAGTCGGAGATACGCCGAGTGGTAAATACTTAAACCTACGGATCTCAAGGTCCTAGGTTCGAATCTACGTTGACGCAGTTCTTTTCGGCAGGCCAACCCAGCCTTTCATCCCTCCGGGGTCGATAAATGGGAAGCTGCACTTGTGTGGCGGATGGTAACAGCGTTCTGTGCAGTCACACCGGCCCCGTGAACCAGACTTGGTCTAGTTTCGACGCGCTGGCCTAGGGCTTTGAATCGGGGGATAGTCACCCGCACCAACAGCAGAGGTGAATCAAGTAACTTCGTGCTTAGGGGATTTTACCATTTTTACCAACATAAATACAAGATATGCACCTACCTCCTTGGTCACTATGACTATGTGCATTTATAGTAGAGTTCTATGTGTTTATTCGGCTTTTAGGGCGAATGGAAGAAGGGACGCATATTGTGCCCAAAATGTGCTTGTAAATTGGGTGGATTCGACTTTGTAAATACTCTCAAATGTAAATGTTCAAAGCGAAATATCTTGCCCGAAATACATTTCAATAGATGCCAAGTGGACATTGTTCATATCTTTCAGCACGACAGAGTAGCTGGGCGTTTGGAATGCACATGATGCATAGAATTTGTACATATGTAGAAATTTCGTATATATAGGTATCTAGGTATTTTTTTATTTCTGATGCGTTATCTATTTGCTTCTGTTGTACCAGAATAAAGGTTATATATCCTCGATCAATTTTGTTCAATTTTATTTAATTTTCCTCAAAAGTCGTAATGTTCTAGATAGGAAGTACATTATTAGGAACGTCGAAAAGTAGTATTCTCGACGTGTGTGCGCATCTTAGGAAAACTTACCTGATGTTGGCCCCCTAGACTTTCCATGTACATGTCCGAGATTGGCTTATGTTAGCTAGATCGTGCTTCGGTAGCGAAAACGAATATTTCCAGGATTCGTCCTCTCCCTCACTCAACGGAAATCAAGGTTTGCTGTAAACCTTGCACCTATGTAACTACGAATAAGTAATGTCATGAAGTTATTTCATATATGTAAATTTAAGTTATTGACACGTTCTCGCGTTGTTATAAAAATTTTTCATGTGTATAGCATGTTGGTGGAAAATTCGAGCTCCAGTCGACCGTGTCTTACAAAAATAACTATTTTGGTTGTAGTCACCTTGTGATATTTTTTAAAAGTTTAATAAAATAGTATTCATGAATGCATAACTTTAATTGATAAAATTTTTTACTTTTTGCAGTGCTGCTCCCATGCTGAAAGATAGGCTGAAGTTTAAATGTTTAAAAATTATTTAGGATTTACTTTTTGGTCCGAATTCTAAAGGATGTAAAAATAAAGGACTTAAAAATTGTCGACGCAATTTATTTTTAGATAGAACATCTGTTTTTTTCTAATGTGCTGAATGTCGAAGCTATTGATATCACACATGGGCATCATGATCGGTTAGGTTTGAGGGGTGCGGAGGGAGCTAAGGCTTTTTCGAGAATGAGGCAGTCCCCCTTATTACGCTAGCACCAGAATTAAATTTTTGGTGATATTGTCCTATCAGACACTAGCATTTTCTTGTTTCCCATATATAATTTTTACTCAATACAATAACCGAGTTAAACCCCGTGTGTTTCAAAAGAAGTGTTTATGCTACGATGAAAATTTCGGAAAAGGTAGCTAAACTCGGCAAGCCTCAAAATCACGTGCTTTGTAATTTGATGCTCATATGTATGTAATAACTTGATTTTGGATATAAATGAATATGTGCAGTAGTGTGCAAAAGTTTAAAGCCACCCTGCTCAAAAAAAGCAAGAAGCTACAAGTACTTTGCAAAGCTTTCAGCTGTCTTTGAAAAAGCAGCGAGTTAAGTTAGGACAACTTTCTAGACTAGTTTTTGTAGTTGAATATGAATCTGCAAGCCTTTTTAGGCTCAGTAGAATATTTATCGTGATATTAGGGAATAGAAAAGCCTTGTGGTCATTTTATATTGCGTAAAATCATGCGAATAGTTCATAATGTGGAATTAAGTAAAGAAACGTTTCTGGCTGCGGCTGTAACTAATTGTGGATGAGGCATTGATAAATTGTACATCGTTCTGGCGTTTTAGAATGTTTTAAAATCTGGAGGGCTTTCCGAATAGTCCAATTGACATTTTCACTTTTTGTGAACAATTTTGTTCAATAGTTGGAGGCGTGTAGCTTAAAATTCAAGGAAAAAACGTTCTATGCATTTTTGCGCTTTCGATAACAATGTTACCTTATGGTAGACATAATAGTATATTTTGAGCCAATAAACCGATTTTAATCAAAGCTACCTGATGAAATTCACTGGACCTGCCACTGCTAAAATATAGTGCGCAAAAAAATTTTAGAAAATGTTCTTGTGTTTTCGATGAATAAAACGTCAGTATTTCATTGCTGAATTGGAAGACTTTGCTTACTATCGGACTCTTGAAAAATAAAAAGTTTTATGCACAAAAAAGACTGTAAGCATAGTAAATAACAGTTATGCTCTTATGTTTGTTATTCTGGTACATATTATGGATGACTTAGTTTTGCGGCTTATTTTGGCACTTTTAAATACCTGAGGCTAAGCAACAGAGCTCCAATCTCACAAACGATGTTCCATAAATTGAGTTTTCGTAATTCAATGGTATTTATCGGATAATAACATCATAACCGCGTATTACATGGCCAATTCAATTATAACGCAGGTTAGCTCTGAACCTTTGCTCACCATTATACCTACTCATTTCATCAAGAGATTCATATGGATATAGACTAGAAGGTGCTGTGAACTAAAACGTGTAATGAAAGCTAGTTCTCAAAATACAAAGAGGAATGCCCTTATGTCTCCAACATACAACGTTTCTCATTTTTTATTAGTTGCTTTAATTTATGTGCGATGACCAGGCATAAAACAGAATAAGGAGTATGATGTCATTCATATTCTTTTTCAGGAAGAATCCTGATTTCTATAGATAGATCTAATTTTGGGTGTTAAAAGACTCATGAGAAATACATTGATGTAACATAAACAAATACTCCGAATATTTCATCACCGAAATCACTGTGAAGTAATGCTTCTTTAATGTCTTCCGCTTAAATCTCCAGTTTTGGATTAACCGAAAAGTCATTTTCGCATAATGTCGCCTATTTATTTTTTGTAGCCCTAATACTTAGCGCTGTTTTGCTTCCACGATGCCAAAATTCAGCTATCTGCTTCCACGACAGAAAGTCTGAAGGTCCAAACTGAGAAAAAATTCGTATTTCCTCAGCAATATCGTTTGAATAACATTTCCGACGATTTCTTACACCTTTGTCGTAGAGCCCAACCAGAATTCGGCTTTCCATATTTTAAACTTGACTATGTATTGCCCAAAACTCGTGCAATATTTTGTTGAGAGATTGTAGCCTTGGGCATAAGTCGCGTCGCGCTGCTCAATTTTGCTTTGTGTGCTGTGATTACCTCATCTCTTATTGTTTTTCTTTCCGGCTTGTACTGGTGATCAACTGTTTCTATTTGTGCATTTTAGTGATCTAAAATCTCTGAATATTCTTATCCATGCAGCAACTGGGCAAGGAAAAATGTAAATACTACTCTCGCACACACTTGGGCAATGCCTCATATCGGCCCATCACCAGGACGGGCCGAACGAAAAGTTGGACGGGGCGAAGGAGTAACTTGGACGGGGCTATGTTTTGTTTAGGGAGAAAATTTTTGGAGATAATTTACGGAAATGCTAGATACAGTATATCATGATCAGTTTGCAAAACATGCACAAGAACCATCTTACACTGTTCGACACCTTTTCAATGGATGGACCCACCTTTTTCAGGACAGACCCACCTTTTTTCAGGGACAGACCCACCTTTTTCAGGGTCTAGGGACCCACCCACCCTTTTGGCTGAAAGTTGGACGGGGCGAACCGTCAGCCATTGCCCAGGTATGCTCTCGCATGATCAAAATCACTTACTTGAGAACCAGAGTCTCGGGTTCAGCATAATCTGAAAAAGGCACCCACAATGCAGAAGACGTGATATTTTCATGTAACTTGCCTCGATAGAACAAGCTCACTGTTGGATACATAATTTTCCTCTTTCCCTTGTAAATAATTTTTAGCCATAGTTTCCCCAGGTCTGATCTTATAAGATCAAAAGTTAAAGAGCTTTTGTAATGAAGCTGAATAGCGTTTTTTGTTATAACTGAGAGAAGACGAATAAAATTGCAAGGCCTTCACAATGTCACCAAGGGAATATCGTATCCAGAAATTCGATGATGGCGTAAGAAATCGTCAGAAATATGACCGAATGATATTGCTAGCAAATGCGCACTCTTCCTCAGTTTGGACCGTTAGACTTTCTGTCATGACAGCAGATTGCTAATTTTTGGTCGCGTGAAGCAAAAAAAGCGCAAGTCATGAAAAAGATGATTAGACGACATCTGTGAAGGTGATGACATTTTGGCTAATCCTAATCTAAAGATTGAAGTGTAAGACATTTGAAGAAGCATTACTCCACCTTGATTGCGTTGATATTGAAGATGAACAGGCGATTACACCACTTCACAGTCCTAATCTTAATCTAAAGAGGCGATTGCATTACTTAACAGTCCTAATCCTAATCAAAGACTAATCCTAATCTAAAGATTAAAGTAGAAGACATTCAAGGAGAATTAATTCACAGTGATTGCTTTAATATTTAAAATATTTTAATTCTTTATGCTTATTATATGAATGTATCACTTTCTGACAGTCTCGCCACAACTTATACTATCAAACATTAGATTTATGAAAATCAATTCTTTCTGAAAAAACACCAATGACATCTGAAAAATCTTTCCGCGTAACTTTGAATTTTTTTCGGTTAATGGGGAAAAGTGGCCGACCCTCCGCTCAACTACACACTATACGACCCTACCTATGTATCATTGATTTGTAGTCCATTAAGTAATGTAAAGTTTTCAGACGTCGAACATCTTGGCCTTTCCCACATACTAGTATTAGTGCTTACTGTGCTTGCATGCAAATATATTTATTCCAATTTCGCTAGTGCAAACGTACTTACACGTACTTTTAGTAAAATGATTTTATTAGCAAAAGCTAGAAAAAACGTAATCATATTCTTACCTACATTCAGTCAAATTGGATTACATCGTCTGTAAAAGTTTAGAAAAAACTATATCTTGCAACTATTGCGTCGTAGCGTATCTCGTCTCGGGACAGCTTATGGTCAGGATGCTTTCAAACCCAAAAATATGTATGTATGTAGGTTGATAATGGCTATTTTAATTGCTCAATTTTTCGCTGGTGATTAGATTATTTGTTTAAATTCTTGAGGTTTCCGCTGAGAAATAGTACGTACACTTGGGTGGGCATATATATTAGGACTTCAAGGGGTTTGGATTGAAGCTTGCGGAATCACTGCTAAATTGGAAAGACTTATTCCATTTTAAGCTTTTTTCTGTAATTTATTGATGTTGAATAAATAACGAAAAACTGTAAAAAAACGATTTTTGCTCGCCATCTGTATTTCAGCCTTTTTATCCATTGAAATTTTTCGGAACTGCTGAACTCAGGCCTTGCCTTCATGTTATCGGTTACTCGTCCTGTTAACATTGATCTTGATCATTATTTTGAATAGTTTGGCGTTGAAAATCAAACTAGATTAGTGTATATTCATTTAGCCCTTTAGAGCTCTCGCATCACCGGCCGATTTATTGCAATGCAAATGTATAACCCTAAATCTTACTGCGATGTGCATAGAACATTTATGCAAATTATGCTTAATCAAGGTTATATTTATGTCAAAGACGCGCTGAATATGTTTCATGGAATCGCTGATGACTTGGGCTTTTCACGTAACATTGCCTTTTCTTTTTTATAATGTTTTTATGCGTGTAATTCGATGCTGAAAGGTACTGAATAACATGCGCGGGTTTAGGGGGGCGGCCGCCCCTGTCATCAAAAAATATTTAAGCGCAATAGAGAATGACGTCTACTTTTTTTAGGATTTTAGCCATTTTTTATCACGATTTTTTGAATTGGTAGTACTCATTAATGACATCAACTAACTTTCTTGGCGCTCTTAAAAGTTTGTTATTACGTCAGAAGGGTTGTTTATGTACAGAACAATGATTTTTTGGTTCTTAAAATGATTTTTCGAGTACTTTTTTAGGTGCCTTGCTCCGATTTTTATACCGATTTTGTGCGTTTTTTGTAGAAAACTTTCGAAAATTTTTAACTTTTCTCAAACCAAAATAATTCTGTCTATCAAAAGATGGCGGAAATCGATACTTCAAGCATAATGAACGGATTTTTTTAAAGAATTTTGGACACTATTGGAAAATTTTGGGATTCCGCCCTTTTGTCAGAAAATCCTAGATCTGCTTCTGCTGAATAAGTCAGGAAAAAGATAATCGATTTTCATTCATACTCGTACCTGCATAATAGAATGCACCACAAATTTGCTTTTTCTGCACGTTTAGTTTCATCTTAAATTTTTTTATCACTATAACCGACTTCATAGTGACCAAGCCACGTTAATTTTCAATTAAAAATGAGAGATATGTGTGGTACCTAATAGGAGACAAACTTTAAATTTTTGGCCTTCGTTATGTAATCTTTTTGTGCTTGTATTTCTCTAGTTAGTGAAGATGACGAGGCGTTGAAAAAGAATGAGACTGAGTGGAAGCAATTAGTTATGCACTCCTTCCATAAATCTTTGACAGAAATCAATCGGCACATTAAACCAATGACCATGGAGATCAAACAGACGTTTTGCGAGTTTACGGGGCGTCAAGTCTTGATTTTGGTAAGATTTAAACGTTGCACTTAAGTGTTCGGCAACCATACTTGATCTTTAGGGTATTGGACCCTCAGAATAGCTACTGACCTCCGCAAAATGGTTGCGATTCACTAGAATAGTCAACTTAAAAAAATCGAAGAAAGTTTACTGTTTTGAATTATTTTATCTGACCCTTGACTCAAAAATATAAATTCTTTTCATTTATTCTTCGACTATATTTTGTTCAATTTACTCGATTTTTCCAAATGTTTTCTGAAGTTTTTTGAATCTGAAAAAGAACTAGTATCGTCTGTAACGTCAAAAACAGTGGTTTTGACGTGTATCGATCGATTTTAGCCCTAAAAGAAACTATCAGAAATTTTTAGGGTCTGACCCCCTCAGATCACTCCTCAAAACTCTTGGAATTCTATTCTGATTTAAACCCATCAAATAGATCACTGAATTGCGCCTTACTGAAAATTATGCTATGCTGCTATGAATAAATGGGTGAATTTCCGTATGGATCGCAGAAATATTCGAAAGAGAGTAGTCGATTTACATGATTTCATAAATTGCATACATATCTATAAGCAAAACATTAATCTTTTACCGTAACCGTTACATATTATTATTAGCTCTCTCTCATTTTCTCAGCGAAAGTCGATTTCCTAATCGTTATTTTGCGTTTTTGTTTTTGTTTTTGTGCTAGCCAACGCTTGAAATCAGAAACTTCGTATTTTTAACAGTATTTGGCAGTGTTTTTTTTGTACTCGGCAGAGATTTTTCCCGATGTACAAAGACTTTTTGGGACCGTCTTTGTACATGTAGAAGGATTTTTGTGTTCTATATATCTTTATAATGGCAGAAATTGCATTTCAAAAGTAAAAATGTCAGATTTTTCGGCGCTTCGCGCCGTTTTAAGACGATTCTTAGTGATTTTTGCCCTTACAGACCCAGAAATTAGCTAAAACACACTACGAACAGTCGAAGAACTCTGTTTTTACCACACTAAAATCGCTGCGGTACCATATTAAAGTACCCAAAAATTTTGTGTGTACAAAATGTACAAAGATTTTTAGGAGGACAAAAACTGTAAAAGGTGTAAAATTCCCAAAATTTTCGGCGCTTCGCGCCGAACTGATAAATTATTTGTCCTATATATCTTTAAAATGGCAGAATTCGCATTTAGAATGGAAAAATGTCAACATTTTTCGGCGCTTCGCGCCGTTTTCAGTCAATTTTTAGTAATTTTTGGCGTCAGAAACCCAGAAATTAGCTAAAATACACTACCAAAGATCGAAAACCCTGTTTTACCACACTAAAATCGCTACTGTACTATATTATAGTACACAAAGATTTGCATATACAAAATGTACAAAGACTTTTGGGGACCATCTTTGTACATGTACAAACGGACCTTGTACAAAAAAACACTGGTATTTGGCAAAAAATGACCCTCTTGCTGCGGTAGCCTTATTTTACCTGTAAAGATCAGATGCAAAAACCTAATGAGTGGTTTCACTTAGCTGTGGTACCTACCTATGCTTAGTTTTTCTGGTAATTTAAATTTAAATTTTAGAATGCATTAAAAGTGCCCCAAGTCGTATTTGCGCTAGTTTAGTTTTATGGGCAATCTGTAACTAGAGGGGTCGGAAATTCGACATGATAACTGCACGGTTTTTGTGTTCGTAAAATATTTTTTCGATGTACAAAGAGTTTTCAGGATCGTCTTTGTTTGTATATGTAAAAAGATTTATGGGAGGGCAAATGCTAAAAAGAGGCCTAAAATTTCCCCGAAAATTTTCAGCGCTTCGCGCGGTCAAAATTATGTACATAATTGTCTGCTCTATATGTCTTTGTAGTGACGAAAATTGCATTTAAAAAGGCACAGTTTTTAGGCCGCTATACTGATAAATTGTAGACTTTTTCATCGTCGGAAACCCTAACTTGACTAAGCTACACTATCAACGGTCGGAAACTCAGCTCTCCCGCGCAAAATACGGTCATGTACCATCTCAAAATTTACATGTACAAAATGTATAAAGACTGGGTACTTATCATATTTGTTAGAACAAAAGTGACTTGCATAAAAAGCACTACACTCAGAAGAAGACGTCACAAAACATTAATTAGGTATAGTTGTTTAAAATTGTTCCCAATGGTCTAAAAGTTATTTAAAATTTATTTTAAATAATTCTTTGAAGTTAAGTTTTATTTGCCTTTGTTTTTTTATACTTTTTTCAGACGTGAAAGTGTTTTGGTCAATCGATTGAACACACCGCAAACGGTTAAAATGGCAGCTGCATTTAATGAAGCAGAAATAAGATTCTTCAAGCTATTGGTGCGAAAAATCATTTTATTGCATAAAATCCGTTGAAGTTGTGTTATCTGTTTCCAGATCAACCTTATAACCGAAACAGATTCTAAGATGGTAGACGAAGTAGACTGCCTAAATTTGACAGGAGATGTTGACAAATTTTCCGTATCCGCTGCCGAAACTTTTATAAATCGAATGAAGGAGGATGGTTGGCTGACCGAGGTCAGTTTAAGCAGCCGTCGACTTTCTGGCCACTCATAGTCATAGATGGCATGGCCGATCTGTGGGGGGGGCAAAAATTGACCTTTTTCGGGGCCATTATGACCTCAAAAGAACGGTATACATGCTAAGGTGGTGTTAAAACTACGTTAATCCACACGCGCATCGAACAGCTTGAAATTCTGTACGGGTGTTCCCGGCAATTTTTTTGGGGAAGGTAAATGAACTCCAGTTTTTGGCCAAAAACGACCAAAAAACATTTAAAAACGGCCGGAAAAAAATCAATTTTTTCAAAAATAGGGGCTTAATAATTTTTTGGCTCAGGGGATGAAGGGACAATCAACTTTGGGCGAGGGATCCCCCATCCCCCTAAAACATGTATGATTTCACAGTTTCTGATCAATTTCAGGCTTTTAATAAGGAAAATTTCAATTTTTATCAATTTTTGGCCTTTTTTGCCCCTTTTTCCCGGAAAATTTCTTATTTTTTCATATTCTAGTGTTATAGTAGACCCAAAACTCCCTTTCCATGTGCATATCTGCTCACAATTATCGCATACGCTGATATTTTGATTTCTTGAAATATGTCTTGCTTTTTAATATTTGTTGTTGTTTTTTCTATTCAATTCAAATTTAAGTTTAATCCATACATTTTTATTTTTCTTCGAATTTTAGAAATTTCTTAATTTTACTAGGAATTACGTTGCTTGTATTGGAGAGAATTTTAAACTAAAATTCCTAAATGTTTATACTCTTAAGAAAGCGTTTCAAATGCATAAATTTCGAATAGTTGGAACCTCGAGTTTTTGGGCTGCCACTTCTTTATTGATAGTAGTATACAATGCGTATGGATAAGCGAGTAACAGTTCTGAGCGAGTTTAGTCGACTGTCTTTCCAATTCTTTACTTGCGGATTGAGAAAAAGTAACTTAAAAGTCGATATAAAGGGAGGTTTTTTGTTAAAAATTAGGATTTAGACTAGACGTGCACATCATGGGAATTCTGAAGTAGTTGTAACCATAAATTTTTTCAAAAGAGCTTTTTTGGGCCTAAAAAATGGTGGATACATGTCAAAAACATCATGTTTTGTGTTTCTGGCGATGCTTTATCATTCTAGAACGTAAAAACACAAGAACATTTCGAAAAGCTTTCGAAAAAATTCGAATACATTGAAGAAAATGCAGTCAAAAAATGTGTAAATATGACGCGAAACATCGAAAATTTGGCACTTTTGAGCAAGATGATAGCAAAAAACGCTTTAAACTGCATCGAATTTTTGTGGAAAAAGGTGAATTTCTGGGAGGAGTCCCCAAGCCCCCTTCCAAGCTACGTAAAATTCTTTAAAGGACCTTCTCGGGCTCAAAAACGATGAGTACTCATAAAAGATCATTTTTTACGTTTTGGATAAAAGATCATTTTTTACGTTTTGGGTGAGATTATTTCTTTGTATAACATGAAAACGTAAGAAAACAATTTAACGTTCAAAAAATCGGGAATTAGATTTTGCGGAGGGTTGAGGGTTGGCCGGCAGCATCTCACGGAGGGTCAGCCACCTGGGGGTCAAAACCTCCAAACTCATCCTCAAACTCCACAGATCGTATGCGGCCTCGAATTACTATTCAAACGCTTAAATTACTTGGTTCAACAAAAATGATGGTCTAGTCCGGACCTGACCGTAATCGATGATTCAGCAGTCTTTTTTTGTACAAGGTCCGTTTGTACATGTACGAAGATGCTTCCTAAAAGTCTGTACATTTTGTACACACAAATTTTTGGGTACCGCTATAATATGGTACACTAGCGATTTTAGTGTGGGAAAAACAGAGATGTTCGACCTTTGGTAGTGTGTTTTAGCTAATTTCTGGATTTCTGTGAGCAAAAATCACTAATAATCGTCTCAAAGCGGCGCGAAGCGCCGGAAAATTTCACATTTTTTCTATCAAAATGCAATTTCTGACATTATAAAGATATATAGAACACACAATTACTCATTCCAGCGCGAAGCGCCGAAAACTTTTGCGAATTTCGAACCTTTCTTGCAGTTTTTGCCTTCCCAAAAATCTTTGTACATGTACAAAGATGATCCCCAAAAGTCTTTTTACATCGGCGAAAATCTTTGCCGAATACATAAAAAACACTGTGATTCAGTGATGTTTTGCTAGAAAAAATTCGTTAACAGATCCATGGGAAGATAACGCTTCATACGCGGGCAATTGGCGAACTTCAGCCAATGTTGACGGAAGAATTCGATATGAGTACATGTCCTTCTTGCCATCAGATAGTTTGGATTACTGAAGTGAGTTATGTATTTGTCGGTTTATTAACAATTATCGATCAAGCAGTGAGGTTTTTTTGTTAAACAACCTCAAAAACAGGTATTTTGTTTAATTAAATATGTACGATATGAAATTAAATTCAATCGTCCTATTCCATCAAAAGTAGCATTTTAAAAAGCGAACAAAGGCCGTCTGTCTATGTGATCGATTCCGAATTTCAGTCCCCCAATCTGGCCTCCCCCATTCTTGCCTATCTATGTTTTCGGGGTCTAGGACAAGTCGTAGGAAGACAATTCGTAGAACGACAACTGGTAGGAGGACAATTGGTAGGATGACAATTTGTAGGATATGATAATTGGTCGGAGGACAATTCGTAGGATACAGTGCCACGATAAATGAAATCAAATCATATGAAGCTTAATCACACTCAAATAGCACAAAAATCATGCTTAGATGAAGGAGAGGGTTAATGCGACCAGAGCAATGGGCGTCTGGGGGATGTTTTTATTATTGTGAGATTTTGGCCCAAAAATAGCGAAAAATCGCTAAAAATTTCATTTTTTTCTCGAGTCCGGACGTTCGGGAGTGGATGAGACGGGTCGATCTAAGGTGGGACGATGTCCCCATCCACCTGTTACGTGTATGGCTAATTGATTTCAAAGTGGTTCAAGCTTTCGCTACTTAAAAATATTGCTGTGCTGTTTGTTTTAAATGCGTTTGCTTTCAGAGCAATAGTTACTTTGTGAGATATGTTTTTAAAGAACTGATTTTTGTCAATCAAACGTACTAGGAATACGCAAATGAGTCGAAAAATCAGTGCAAGCAGAATGAATTCATAGAATAATCTAAAAAGCCAAATTATGTGCTATGCCTTGACCGCTTTAAGCAGTGAATGCGAGGAAGCTGGGCAGATGCAGCGGGCGATACGCTATTAACAGCACCATTCACAATAACTTGAGTCGTCTCCTGAGCACACATGGGCGTGGGGGGGGTTTGGGGGATGCTCCCCAGAAGTTGAAATATCCCCCCTGAAATCAAAATACCCAAAATAGAAATCAAAATAATAAAAAAAATGTCAGAATTCAAATTTTGAATTTTTTGCTTTTTTAGCGATTTTTTGATGCCATTGGATAGTGTTTGATGAGAAATGTCGAAAAATGGTGTTTTTTCGCCATACGACCACTTTTAAGACCATTTTTTGACCTTTGAAAATTTTTTCACCCCCCCCCTTCCCCGAGAATTTCGGTACTGCTCACCTATGCTCCTGAGTATCTTGAGCTTGTGATTTAAGCTCATTCACATCATTCAAAATTTCGCTTCGAGTAAGATCAGGGGCATGGGAATGATTTCTCTGGATTATTACTCTGTCGCCATGCTCGGCACCAAAGTCAGTATGTGCCCTAGCTTTGCATGTCGTACGTTTTTCGTAAATCCAGAAAGTTTTATCATTGCTATCAGCTTCTCGATTTTAAGCATATCCGTCAAAAAATAGCTTTTTTTCCACGCTCAGTCAAGTAAAATTCGGCCATTTAACAACAAGTCAACGAAATCATGAAAAATAGCGACCCTAACTCTCCTGACATTTAATCGTAAATGATTTTGACCACTGTGACATGTTGACCGAAATTAACTAATTTTTTACCTCTTGTTTACTTCATCCTACCAGTTGTCCTTCAACGAATTGTTTTCCTATCAATTGTCCGGATTCCATGTTTTTGAAACCTCGCATACACACATGGGCATAGAGGAGGGGTGAGAGGGGATATTCACGCGATTTTGAGAAAATGAAAGGTGTTGCAAGACAATTCTCAAGCTCACTGATGGCCGTAGATTTTATTTGTAAATGGTAAAAATATGGAAAATTTTCGGTGCTTTACATCGAATTGATACATTTTTGTATTTTTCGCCGCCATTAACCCATAAATTAGCTGAGCTTCACTAGGAAGGGTCAAGAAAGTCAGTTTACCGCAAATAGCGTGCTACTGTACTGTATTACAGTACTCCAAAATTTACATGTAAACAATGTACATTGACTTTTGAAGAGCGTCTTTGTCAATGCATAAAGATACATATATTGCGCATGTAATTAGTAATATTACACACAACAGAAAACTATTTTTAGCATGATAAACTGATTAAGTATCGTAGGGAAAAACATTTAAATGCACATAATATCCATTTGAAACCAAAACATTATCTGGAGTGCGAATTTGTAGTAGCCTGAAGTTTCTTGAAATATGTAGGTTATAGTTTAAATATGTTTTGCTTGACGACGAAATTTAGAGAAAATCCGTAACTGATCGATTCCCAATGTCTTAATCTGTAACTGGGGTAAAATCCCTAAATTAGGGACCAATACAGTAAGTCTTAAACGACTACATATCAATAGCACACATGGGCGTGGGGGTTTTTGGGGGGAATGCACCCCCAGAAGTTGAAATACCCCCCCAGAAATCAAAATACCTCCCAGAATTCAAATTTTGAAATTTTTTTGTTGCTTTTTTAGCGATTTTTTGATGCCATTGGATAGTGCTCGATGAGAAACGTCGAAAAATGGTGTTTTTCAGCCATACGACCATACATGCACAGCATGGAAATTCTGGGGGGGTGGAAACCTAAAGTGCCTTTTCGGGCCCAAAAATGGCCGGTACGCGTTAAAAAACATCGTTTTTTGGCATTTCTGACGATACTCTATCCTTCTAGAGTACAAAATCATGAAAAAAATTTCGAAAAAAGTCGAATAAATTGACCAATATATCGCTTAAAACATGAATACATTGCGCGAAGCGCCGAAAATTTGGCGATTTTCAGCAAATAGATAGCCAAAAACATTTAAAAAGACACTTTTTCTACCAATTTTCAGGTAAGTTCAGGAAACTTTTGAAAAATCGCCAATTCTGGGGGGGGGTGAAAAATTTTTTGCGGGGGGTGAAAAATGATTCTGCGGGGGGAGGGGGTGAAACCCCCCTCCCAAGATCATGTATGCATACGACCACTTTTAAGACCATTTTTTAACCTTTGAAAATTTTTTCACTCCCCCCAGAATTTCGGTGCTGCCCACCTATGATCATTAGCCGATTATCATCTACAGATTTCGTATTGGTGATTAATCAGCTGTGCTTTACCTTAATAACTGTATTGGTTTCGTGAGAATTGACTAATGATTATTTCTTATATTTGAAATAGCATATCTCATAGATGCTTAAAATTCTTAAAGCTAGCTGCATTTTCTTCATAAAGATAATTGTTTGTAAAAAGCCAAACAATCACAAATCGTAACGTTTTTGCAAAAAGTCGTTTGGCAATGGCAATGATTGGGTCTTTAACTCTGAGAAAGAGATAGTATCCCTCTTTCGCCTCTTCCAATGGAAATATGCTCGCAGGTTTTATCAATAGTATACATATTTGCGCCAGTGTTTTTAAATACTTATTAGTTTGTCAGCAGTTTTTACTACCATGAACTGTGATAATACTGGACAGCGGGAAAATATCGGACAGAAATTTGTTTTTGCACTCGCTGTTCTGTTTCTCTACAACCGCTTACCCTTTTTGAATGATTTTTTCTAATGTGTTCCGCGTCCAACCGTGAACATTTATCGCTTTAGATGTTCTTTTAATTGAACGACTTTGGAATGCTGCATCACTTTTACAGGATAATAACTCTTTATTAAAAAATGCCACCTCGCAAACTTTTGCGATTGTGAGAGATCTGTTTATGCAAGAGATCCTAAATATTCTTTATTTTGAAGAAGATGCACTGCAGTTTTCTCGGCTTATTTGGGTTTTCGATATAATTAAATACGCATTGCGTTATTCATCATGCAAGTAGAAAATCTCTTTCTTGACAAAAGTGCAAGGCAATTTCGGACACTAAAGTTCTTTTATATTTTCGAGTCTTAAATATGGTTAAACATCCTCAGCACGTCAGAATCCGTATCACGTATAAATTCTGAAAAAATGCGTTAGATGAGACTATTAGGGCTGCCTCAAATGATGTGATGTGACTTTCTTAACCAAAAGAGGTTTGTGCTGTTTCAAGATTGACTCGGTTAGATAATTTAGTGCAGAGCATATAGGAAACTTTTATAATGTTTTTTTCGTCATACACATGTTTGTATACTGTCTGAGATTGAACGTTGTTTTTTGAACATTACTTATTCTTAAAGTGCTGTCTGAATTAATTCAACTACTTGCCCACTTTTTTAACATTGGCTGAGTTATTGATCCGCCAGCTGATTTGAATTCATTTGTTTTTTAATATTGTAGTTAGGTAATAGATGTGCCACCTAGTTTATAGAAGTCCATTTTCTTTCTGGACATTACCTGTTGCTAATCTTGCTTCGACAGAACTTCGTTATCTAGCTTAATTGCTTAAAATGATCTGCTGTCTGATTCGTTATGTTATACTTTGTCTTATCATAGATATATTGACATTTTTCCACACTGAATACCTCCTAATATTAAAAAACAGAATATTTCCAATAAAACTCATAAAAAATCAAATATCGTCTGCTTTGTCTTTGGCAAGGCACTTTTTTTATTGAGAGATTTAGAGCGTCCGAAATTGCCCCGGGTATAGGAGTAATTTCGGACGCCTTGTTTTTCTTTAAAAAAGTCAGGTGTACTGCAGGTACATGTAATATATTTGGGTATTTTGTTGTCCAACATGCGACGTAACTTTCAGCAAAGTTTCACTACCAGAGCTCTAATATTTTATGAATAACAAACGTTCAAAGTTGAAAAGTTGTTTTTCTTAGTTTTTATATTGATTTCAATTTATTTTTATTATATGCCTTGTTCTTTATTATTCTATGTAGCTACCTATTGTTTACGAATTTGTTTTTAAGTTTGTGCAATTATTTTTCAAAAATTGTTTTTATCAGTTTTGTTCGGGATGCAAAGATATTTTAGATTGACGTGATAGATTTTCTCAAAGTCATATAGATGACTGGAGATCCAACCCCTTAATTCTCCCCCAAGCTCATATTTGGCTATTACCTGACATGCACAGCATGGGAATTCTGAGGATGGGGGGATTTAGGCGAAAAATTTTCAAAGTGCATTCTTTGTGCTTAAGAACGATGGTTATGCGTCAAAAACGCCATTTTTTGACTTTTCTGATGATGCTTTTTCCTTTTAGAACATAAAAAGTTGGAGAAGAATGAAAAAGTCAAGTAGATTGAACAAAATATGGTCAGGTGTGAGCCAAAAGGATCACCAAAAGCGCTTAAAAGAGACCTTTTTTCTTACATTTTTTCGGAAAATCAAAAATTGTGAGGGGTTGAAGAATTTCCTAGGGGTGAAACCTCTTAGATCGCCCCAAGATCGTGTATGGCTACTGCCTAATTAAAATTTGTGAGGCTGCCTAAAACCTAGCATTCTTTGATTACTTATTAGAAGATAAATAATGAAAATTTTGAGCTCCTGGCGCACATGTAAATGCAAAATTTTATAGAATCAAATATGTCCAACATGCGAACGAAAATGCCACAGAGTCTGCGTGGATCGCCTTGCGAAAAAGAGTCGCAAAGGTCCCTCGTGTCTATACGACGATTGCAAAGCGATTTGGACCGGAAAATCGTGCTTCGAAAATGACGGCAATCTCTCTCAGCTTAGTAATTCGTTTATCCATATTATGATAAACATTATTACTGACTGTAGACCATACATGTACATCATGGGAATTATGGGGGTCAGACCCAAAAGATTTCTAAAAAAGTGCCTTTTTGGGCTAAAAACGATGGATGCCATACGTGCACATAGTAAGGTTGAGGTAGAGGGGTATATCCCCAGAAAGGTCAGCCGGACAGGTACTGTCATTTTGAGCTGATGGAACGTTTTTTTTGCATCATTTTTGCGGTCAAAAGCAGTGAAAACGTCAAAAATTTTCCGGCGCGCGCTAGATTAGTACTTAAGTAATTTTTACTCAAAAGCGCCCAAAATTAATAAATTTTTGCTTTTTTAATGTGAAAAGTGATATAATGAAGTCAAAATGGACTAAAAATGCTTTTTAAATGCGATATTTCTACGGAAAAACGTTTTATAGGCTATTTTGACCATTTTGATCGTCAAAACAGCAAAACAATAGTTAACGTTGGATTTACTAATTTTGATTTTTAGGATTTAACCCCCTCCCCCTGCCGACCCTGACCTTGTGCACCTATGATGTATACACGTCAGAAAACACTATTTTTTGACGTTTTGGACAATGCTCGTTAAAAAAATCGAGCGAATTGAACACAATGTAGTCAAAAAATGTGTATATGGCGCGAAGCGCCGAAAATTTGATAGTTTTGAGCCACAAATGAGCTAAAAACGTTTAAAAAGGCATTTGTTACGAGAAATCAACAATTCTGGGGGTCGCACTCGCAGCCATTTAGCGGGAGGTCAGTAGTCATTCTGGAGGGGGTAAAACCCTTAAAACCCTAACCAAGAACACGTATACTGTAGAATCGCAGCATTTCTGGTCCAGAGAGCAGACATGTAACGGCTAGAAATGAAGGACGGGGTTCTCCGGCCTTTATAGAGGGGAGAATGACATCCAATTCTAGGCCAAAAACGGCAGAAAAACATATAAAAATACTAACAAATGCTATTGCTCGCCACAAATCGTTGGGGTGGCGGTCGAAAATTGATGAGTTTTTGTGGATGTATGGCAGGACAATCGATTTTCCGTAGGGGATCCCCATTATAGGTGGGCGGCACCAAAGCTCTGGGGGTGCAATATTTTTTCAAAGGTCAAAAATGGCCTTAAAAATGGTGGTATGGCGAAAAAACACCATTTTTCAACGTTTCTCATCGAGCACTATCCATTGGAAACAAAAAATTGCAACAGGAAAACAAAACAATTTCAAAAATTGAAATCTGGGGGTATTTTGGTTTCTACAAGGGACATTTTAGTTTCTGGGGGTGCACACCATACGTGGGCAGCAAGGAAATTCTAGGGGGTGCAAGATTTTTTAAAGGTTAAAAAATAGTGTTGTGGCGAAAAAACACCATTTTTCAACTTTTCTCATCGAGCACTATCCATTGGCATCAAAAAACTGCGAAAAAAAACAAAAAAATTTCGAAAATTGATTTCTGGGGGAGTATTTTGGTTTATCGGGGGTGCATACCCCCACGCTCAGGTGTGGATCACACTCCTCGAACCCTCCCCACGCCCAGATATGATCCCCACACCAACCCCCCCCTCTGTTACATGAATGCCAGGGAGGAATCATCTGATGACGAAAACTAGAAAAATTTCTAAGTCTGTCAAGCTGGACCGATTTGAAAGGTTCAAATGAGCGTTAAAAAGGCGAATTAACTAAGCTGATTCACAGTTTGTAGATGATTTTAAGCAATTTTGTTAAAAGTCGCAATTTTTATCCAGTTTTAGCTCCAACTTTATGATATATCTTATACAAGTGTTCCCTTTTTCGTATCGCGGAGAGTTCAGAACATAAATGCAGTCGATCTGGTATGGAAGGACTATAAACTAGGCAAACTCCCACAAAATTTGTCGCAACGCCAGAAAATCATTTTAGAAAAAAATTCGGTTTTCTGAAATTTTTGAGACTACTGTTCAGCTTGATGACAAATTGAGAAAAATCGTTTTTTGCCAAAATTGTCAGTTTTTTAGCTATTTTCTGTCTATCGAAATTCGGATCTTTTGATATTGAATTTAATATTAAATTTGAATGTGAATTTATAATATTGCTTAGTTACGTTTGTATGAATCCAAATCGCGTGGTAACATATTTTATTGATGATTTATTACTCCTTTTATTTTTAAACTATGGTACAGGTGGTTATTATAATATTTTGGATACAATCAAATTTCTGTAATCACAAGATATGACTGCAATGCAATCACTAGCCTGCTGACATTTGGGCGGAGAGTGTGGAGTTTAATCTCACCCCATTTTATTTGCTAAATTTATGTATGAAAATTCAGAATTATAAGTAGAGTCGCAGATTTAAAAATAAGTCCTCGTAAAATAGACTTGACCCATCATTATTTAATTATTTTGAAAAAAATGTTGCTTTCTTGCGCCAGGTGCCAGTAGCAGATTCTTTTGTATTCGGCAAAGATTTTTGCCGATGTACAAAGACTTTTCGGGACCGTCTTTGTACATGTACAAAGATTTTTGGGAAGTTAAAAACTGCACAAAAGGTCTTAAATTCGCATAAATTTTCGACGCATCGCGCCGAAATGAATAACTGTGTGTTCTATACATCTTTATAATGGCATAAATTGCATTTTAAAAGAAAAATGTCAAATTTTTCGGCGCTTCGCGCCGTTTTAAGACGATTCTTAGTGAATTTTGCCCTCAGAAAGCTAGAAATTAGCTGAAACACAATACCAAACTCTGTTTTTACCACATTAAAATCGCTACTGTACTATATTATAGTAACCAAAAATTTGTGTGTACAAAAAGTGCAAAGACTTTTTAGGGACCATCTTTGTACATGAACAAACGGACCTTGTACCAAAAAAACACTGGTCAGTAGATAGAGATTAATAAAATAAGTTGAACAGCGAGTTTTTCACCACACTGTCGACTTTTGGTCATTTTCAACCTTAGAAACTTTTTATAACCCCGAAATTTCGGCCTTTTTCGTATGTAATCGGCAAGTCAACAAAGCGTATAATGCCAAATGAAATGTTATAGCGTAGAATTACGTCTCAATTTTCAAAACTAAATTTGAATAATTTTTTAATTTCGCTTCGGTTGACACGTGACATTAAATTATAGAGAAGTGCGCTCGAAGTTTTAAGTTGATTAAGAAATAAATTATGAGATGCTAAAAAAAACAATGAGAAAAATCCTGGTGGCTTACACTCTCCTAGAATTCGTGAATTTATATCGTAAAACTTGTTGTGCTAATTTAATTTCTTTACTATTTGATTTAATTTAGATTAAAATTATTGTTTAAATAATTATTTAATTTTTAATTCTTTTTGATTGTAATTTAAAATTAATTGTTTTAATAGTTAATGAATTTTCAATTAAAAGTTACAATTCTTAAAGGACCGACGAAACGTATACGTGTTGAAGATGATGATGCCTGAATGTTTGATTATATGTACATACAGTCACATTGTTTTTCTGTTGGGTAATGATTTTTATGTCATCATTTCAGAGTACGACTATAATGTACAGCATATGAATTTTGAAGGGGAGGTCAGGACCATACCTGGGCGTGGGGGGTTTGGGGGTATGCACCTTCTAAAAACCATAATACCACCAGAATTCAATTTTTGAAATTTTTGTTTTTTTCTTAATTTTTTGATGCCAATGGATAGTGCTCGATGAGAAACGTTGAAAAATGGTTTTTTTTCGCCATACCACCATTTTTCAGGTCATTTTTTGACCTTTGAAAAATCTCGCACCCTCCAAAACTTTGCTGCCGCCCACCTATAATCAGGACCACAAATTTTAAAGAGGTGCCTTTTTGGCTAAAAACGATGGGTACACGTCAAAAACGCCTTTTTTTATCTTTTCAGACGATGAACGTTCTTTCTACAACATAAAAGCATAAGAAATGTCGAGAAAAATTTGAAAAAAAATCGAAAAAATTGCACAAAATATAATAAAAAATTGTGTATACCCGAAAGTTTGACAGTCTTGAGCAACAAATGAGCTAAAAACGCTTAAAGGGGTTCAATTTCAAAATTTTTACGAAAAATCGACAATCCTGGGGAGGTCGCGGGGGGTCAGTTGCCATTCTGGGGGACTAAAATCCCCTAAACCCCCCTAAGAACACATACATATAAGTACGACTCAAAAATTCTCAAGTTAGACAAACTATGTACTTCATTCAGTATTTCATGGTATGTAATATAAGTAAGTAAACCTCTGTTATGGCGAAGTAAAAAATCGAATTCGTGTTTATGTTTTGGCAGATTATCGATTTTCAGTAATTGTCTTTTGGTATGCTGTTTTGTTATGGAACTATGGATTTCGCTGCATAATTCTTGAAATATACACGTGTAAAAATATGTAGGCATCTAAAAATAATTACATACATATACTTTATAGGTCCGTATCCAGCAGTCGACCAGGGCGGGGCGGACCTCACATAAATTGGTCTTATGTATATCTGAAAGAAAGAAAGAAAATTTTTATTACTAATACCAACAGTTAAAATACAAAATGACAAGATATATAATAAATGCAATTACGAATTAGTAAAGGGACATGCGAGTCAATGGAATGACAAGTTTTACGCGCGCCCCACAAGATATCTAGATAAATCAAAGTTTGCTAATCTAGATTTAAATATGTTTAGGTTAGGGGAAGAAACAATGAAGTCAGGAAGATCGTTCCAAACTGCGATGTATTTGTAAAAGAAATCAAACTTTTCTAAATTGGAATGTACAGTAGGTATGACTAATTTAAATCTATTAATGCTACGGGTAATATTATGATTAAATACAAAAAAATCATCAGCTTCCAAACATGATTTATGACAAATAATTTGATACATCATACACAGACAAATCTGCAAGCGTCTTAATTCAAGTCTGCACAATTTAAGTTGTGTTAAACGATCCTCGTAAGAAAGAATATTATTATAGCCAAAAATATATTTAGTGAATCTACGTTGAACAGCTTCCAATCTATCTATATCCTTAAGATAAGAGGGGTTCCATACACTGCAACAATACTCTAATAAAGGTCTAACATAACAACTATAAGCTTTAACAAGATTACCTTTATCACGCGAAAAAAATGATTTGCGTATTAAAATACATCTAAAGAAAGCTTTTTTAATCAAAGAATTATAATGTTCCTTAAATTTTAAATTTCGAGGAATCAAAACTCCTAAATCAAGGACAAACGGATCACTAGAAATAATTTCCCATTTAGTCTATAAACAGCTTTTTGATTATTATTACCCAAATATAGAACTTGACTTTTGGTTCGAGAAATAGGTAGATCCCATGCAATTGCCCAGTCAATAATCTTATCTAAATCAGACTGTAATAATTTACAGTTACGACTAATATTGAAAATTTTGATATCATCTGCGAACATATAAACCGTACTACAAATATTATCACATATATCATTTATAAAAATCGAAAAGAGCGTAGGTCCAAGGACACTTCCTTGGACGACACCGCTAGTAACAGGCACATAATCTGAAAAAGACTGATTAACGCGAACACATTGGGAATGATTAAACAAATAGGCCTTTAACCATGCATACAAATTACCGTTTATTCCATATCCGTTTAACTTAATAAGAAGTTTTTCCATATTTACTTTATCAAAAGCTTTAGAGAAATCTAAATATATTATATCAACAGTTTCTTTTTTAGCTAACGACTGAATCCATGAAAATTTACACTTTAACAATTGTGTTTCTTAAGATTTATTCTTTTGAAAACCAAATTGAAAAGGAGATATTAGTTTATTAACCTTAAGAAAGTCTAACAATTGACTATTAATAATTCTTTCCATAATTTTGGCAATAGAACAACAAAGAGAAACGGGCCTGTAATTATCCACTAATGCTGGATCCCCCTTTTTTAATATTGGAATAACATGTGCCATGCTCCAAAGCTCGGGAATATTTCCAGACAGAAAAGATACAGTGAAAATACTAACTAACGGCTTTATCATTTGAAACGACAATTTTTTAATAAAAAGATTACATATGCCATCGGGGCCAACTGCAATAGACGTATTTAGATGGTTAATGGCTTCCAATACGCGATCCTCACTAAAAATAACGTCAGAAAGCGAAAAATCACAGCGCTTCTGAAAAAGAAAATTCGCGTTAGTAATGTCACTAGAAAACACTGAAGCGAAATAATCATTAAAAATGTTAGCCTTGCGTAATGAATCGGTTATAACATTATTATCAGAAAATGTTAGAGGAGGAATTTCACTGCGACTTTTTAACCTATTATTTACAAAAGTATAGAAAGCTTTAGGATTATTATTCTTGAGCAATTTGTTTTCTTGAGAAGAGAAATAATTATGAATAGTTCTACGTAGAGCCCTACAATGATTTCGATATTTAACTTTAGTTCCTGGAGTTTTACACCTTTTATACTTATCCCATAGAGAACGTTTTTTAAGAAATAATTTATGTAAGCTTTTAGGGTATTTAAATTTTAATTTAGCCCTAAAAGTAGGTACAAAACTAAAAATAAGAGGATTTAATATACTTAAAAAAACATTATACATGTCATTAACTGTTGAGCATGTAGAAAAAATGTCAGGCCAAGAAACAGAGGATAAAAAAGTAGCTATACTCTCGTAGTCCGCTTTATTGAAATTTAAGCAAGGTTTATCTCCATCTTGAAAAGTTCTAGTTAAAATTTCAAAAGAAATCGAATTATGGTCGCTTGTTGAAAAAGGAGGAAGAACCTGGATATTAAAAACGTTATATGCAGCAAATACTACATCAATCAAAGTATTATCGTGAGTATTTTCTTTAACTAACTGTTGCAGACCACTAGCTGATAAGTAATCAAAAAATAATTCGTTTAATGGAATAAATGTAAAAGTACCATGAAACCAATCAATTTTAGGCAAATTTAGATCCCCTACTATAATAACGGTATGACAACTATTAGTAGCCCATTCAATTAAATTACATATCCGAAGTGCAGTATCAAAATCATACTGAGGAGGTCTATAAACTAACAAACATCTTATAACATCTCCACCTTTTAAAATTTCAACTACTAAAGTATCAGACACAAACAGAGAAGCAGGAACTTTAACGCATCGAGCATAAAGATGAGGTTTAGCAAAAATTAAAACTCCACCTCCCCGCTTATTCTTACGATCTGATCGGAGAATAATATAATTTTTTAACGGACATAATAGACTGTCGGAAATAGATTCATTTAACCAGGTTTCACAAAAAATAATATATCGAATTTTGCAGTATTTAACAGAAAGTGAAGTTCCCCTAACTTATTCACAATACTACGAGAATTACATAGCAAACATTTAATATTAACAAAATAACGGGGCGAATTTACCTAAATATTAGACGCGTGTTGACCATGTTGAGCACGAAATTCGGGATTAGATGGTTTAGGGGCTGTAGAACGAGGATCATAGACTCGTACAGTTTTCTTCTTCACACAGTCATCCCTAAAGTCGATATATAGATTAGTCTCGCCCGCGTCCAGTCGTTGGTGCAACTCGTCGTTAAGTTCACGCTGACGTTTTCGCTGAAGAAACGACAAATCCGGTCGCGCACGTAATTTCGAGTAGACGTTTGTTGGATTTGCAGGGCGAACAACTTTGTTGATAAGACCAATAAAGCGACGTTGAGCACGTGACGAAGAAAGACAAACTTTCAGAAACTGAGGTTTGTCTGAATATTTGGGACCGTCTCTAAATACCTGCGTTATATCGGCAGATGAAAAATCAGAGTCTTTATTATAATCATCAATTAAAGATTTAACCGAAACAAGGTCATCGTTAGATTCGGCTAAACCAAATACGACCGCATTCGACTTTTTTGATTCACGTTCTAGACCATCTTGAATTAATAAGCCTATATTGACGATGCTGGGTGACGTAGAAGCGCCAATTTTTGATTCAATTGAGTTAAGACGAAATTCTAAAGTAGCCATCTTAGCCGGTAAAGAAGCGAAATTTTCGAACAGGGGTTTACACAAGGAGCAAACGAATGGAAAAGAGTAAGAAGCGTCAATATAGGACGAACTATTGAAATATGAAATAAGTGCTGATGGTAGATTAAGGCACTCAGCATGTGCCCACTTATGACATAGTCCACATTGAACAGCCGAAATATGACTATCCGTAACTGTCTCCGCGCAAATGACACAAAGACTATTATTGTCATCTTCTGTATTAAGGAGAGTAAAATTTCCCGTTCGTTGCGATGGTGATTTAGAGTGTTGATTGTTGACGTAAATTTTTGATCCACGATTTTTACCGCCCATAATGTGTATTGTAATAATAATAAGACAAGCCGGTGATCAATTATCGTAACTTGACAATGTTGGGATAACTCGTAAAATCGCATTTTTCGACGTTTTCGACATGCGCTCTCTATCCACTGAGATCATAAGGTTTTAACTTTTCGACAAAAATTTTTTCCATACAAGGTCATAAAAACTTACATTTTTTTGGTCGCGCTTGAGCCTAAATTATGGAAATTACTTCATAACTAGCGCGAAGCGCCGAACATTTGACGATTTTACCTTCGTAGCATGCAATTTTTCCATCTCGTCGTGCATTACCTCACCTTTCAATTTTTTCGGCCAAGGGGGGGGGGCGGCCGTCCCAGCCCCCAACCGCCCTGCATACATAGGTTAGGTATGTATTCACATGTACATAGTGTTATATGTACGTACATAAGTCCAAGCACCAAGCGCTACATCTTAGGTAGCGCGTTAGCGCGTACCTATAATATACATACTTGGGTACCCCTAACACCTGTGCACCCCCCTACAGCTATAACGGGACACTTCTGGAAGGTGCGGTTTTTAAATGAAAGATAATGAAAAAATTCGCTGCCCTTGTTTTTTGTTTTTCTTGAAACTCATAACTGACTGTGTAAAGGAGGTGTAAAGTTTTTGTGTAACGTTATAACAGGACAAATTTTGGGACCTTTTTGTCACGGCATGTGGACAACTGAGTATTGATGACTCGAACAATTAAACAGCATAGGATTATAGAGGGATGGATTTTACAGAACAGTATTTTTTTGTTTTTTGAAATTCGCATTAGTTCTCGAATGGCAATGTAAAGAGTGCGAAAATCTGGGGGTGAAAAAGCACTTTTTGGTCGAGTTTTCAACCTGCTTATGTCTGATACTAACTCCGGTTATGAGTTTTTTAAAATGTTTTCTGACAGAAATGTAGAGCGGATCAAGGGCTACATTCTGCATATAAGCAAAGTCTTTTACGCTGCATGGTGAGTTAGATCCTGGGGTTTAAAGTTTACACTCTAGTGGATTGTGTAAAAAACGGATTTTAAGTCAGATTTCTCTGCCAAATTTTTCCGCTCATGAGTCAGTGTAAATTGAAGACAGCATTAATAAAGTGCCTTTCAGGGGCTACTCATCACAGCAAACTGCATTTAAAAAAACGCAATATTGAGTTATTTATGGGGGTGTAAAGTTCGAAATCAAAGGTAAAATGGGCGAAAAAACACGTTTTTTCCGAAGTTTGATTAATAAATCATACCAAATAATTTTTGCAACAGAATTTTGGCACTCAGGAATGTACTACGATTTAAACGCTACAAATTGTACCAAACCGAATTTCTTTAAACTCTATGGGGAGTTCGGTACGGAATTTTAAAGTTTACAGACCATTGTACTTGGGTATTAATATCATAGGTAGCGCGATAGTGTAGCAAACTTTCATATCATATCGCACAATGGCACGGTTCAATAACCTATTATCATTCAATGTGAAACTTTTAATTGTAGTGATTTGTAAAACCAGTCTTTTTGTAACAATTCTAAACCTATATTATATCTTGTCTCTCTAATAAAATGGTTAGTCGCTACAGTTTTGTGGGGCAATCTGCCCGAGTTTGCAATTCGCTCTTCCAATAAAAGTTTGGCCGGTTAATGTATGTACTGTGTGTACACGAATTTCCTATATTGGCGGTTTTATGAATTCCTAAGTGTGCGTTTGAATTTCAAATTCCGATATTACTTAACCCCGGCCCAGAGTCTGTGTTTCACATTTTATTTGCGACTCTGCAGCACAAATATCGCCTTGATTATATTTGGACATTTTGTCGATATGAACTTTTGCGTATCATCTGCGATTGTATGCCCTTAGGCATCTAGATTTTTTGCGATTGAAATTGTTGGATTGCTGTCGACTAAAATTATTTTGATGGAGCGTATAATAATTGTATCGAAGACTTTAGCTACTAAATTAGCTAGAATGTTGAAGTTGATTAAAATCGATGCGTAATTTTATTAAATTTAGAGCAAATGGACTGTAGCAGCATACATATTTGATATAACACAAATGCTCATGTTGGCGATTAGAATTACTATAATAATTGATTGTGGACCAAATTGTAAGTTTAATTTGTATCCTATTTTTGTTGGATAATTGATGGTAAAGCAAGCTGCTTTGACTATATAATTTCGAACGTCTGAATTTTTTTACACCAGCAAAATTTTTGCTGATGTAAGAAAAAAGTAACATGCAAAGACTACGTGATCAAGTTGATCAACTCAAACTGACGATAAATCGGCAGCAAGAACAAATCGCTGAATTAAATTCTGCCCATAATGTAAACTCAACAATTCAGGCGTCAAATATCCATATGGATATACCTACTGGTGAATTTTTCTTCGGCCGATCTGACGAAAATTTTGATCTTTGGGCCGACCGTTTTGCACGCCTTGCCCAAGCAAACACATGGGACGAAAGAAAGAAAAGACTTTTAGTACCAACATACTTTCGAGGGTTCGCAGAAATAGCATATAATGCTATTCCACTTGACACACGAACTAACATGAACTACACGCAACTAATTGAGAAAATGCGAGAAAGATTTATACCAACTGAACACTCTGAGTTGAAAGCACTCCAACTCCATAGCCGAAGACAGGCGCCCCAAGAACCTGTCCTAAAATACGCGCTTGATATTCAACAGTTAGCAATACAAGCCTATCCAGATGTGGATGCTAATACACTAGACGCGCTTACTCGCCGTTTTTTCATTGATGGTTTAAATAACAACATTTGGCGATCTGTTGCTGATCGTAAACCAAAAACATTCAACGAAGCAGAACTTTATGCAAGACAAACTGAAACACAATTAAAAATCACAGAAGATCGTCGTAATGATGAAGGACACAAGCATAATGTATACACTATCAATACAACACGTAACACTTCATTCAAAAACCAACAACAATCAAACTACAACACATACAATAAACCTCAATCACGTTATCATATAAATAAGAAAATCCGTTGCTATGAATGTCAGCAATTTGGGCATATTGCTAAATACTGTCGTTTTAGGCAGCAGTGCATCCCACAAAAGGGATCATTTCAGTCGAACTTTCACATTCCAAAAAGGCCAGCAAGCTACTATGGCAGAACGTACACACAAAATTTTCCTAACACAATGTCTATGCAAGACAGAGGAAATTTTAAAAATAACAGAGGAAGACCAATACAACAAAATTATTTTAGAGGATATAGAAGTCCTCAAGCGTATGCTGTCACTGAATCAATAGAGCATGAAACTCATCACTTTGAAAGAAATAATAATAACAGTGATGATAACGTCTATAATGACTATGATAATTCAGAAAGCTATCAGCATTCTTCAATGCCTAGACCAAATTATAGCCATGCTAATGTTAGAGATGCTGCTACAGGTTCTTCGAGAATTGCTTATGAACAAAATCATGAAAAACATGATGAGCCTTATGATACTATCTGTGTAACAAATATACGAGCCTCTAACTCTCAAGAAAATCGAAATACAAAAGCTACCACAAGTTCAAATGAAAACATGGATATCATTTGCACTCTTAAGTTATTTGATGACTCAATTCAAGACACAATAACTACTTTACACTCACCTGCTGAAACAAAGTCAAATTCGTCAGCATCACTAAAGCAAAATATGCTGATGTTTACATACAAATGTATCATCTTCTTCATAACATTGCTTGCATTAAACTTATGTACATCAGGAATTACAGCTTATCAACTTTGTGAACAGCACATATCAGGTTCACATTTTGAAATACCTAAAAGCATTATCTGTAATATACCACAGCAAGCAGTGGTTAAGCATTTTTCTGGCCGAATTTGGGTACCAAACTTACAACCTGAAATGGTACAAGCTTATAAGTGTATGGCCATGAAAAGAACAATCTGTACAAACACAGGTTTTTTCGGTTCCAGAGGCATAGTCAAGAATGACGAGAAAATGGTGTCACTCTCTCAGCATCGCTGTAAGCGTATGATAATCACAGAATTTTACCGTGGATCAAAATTATGGAATGTTAAGCCAAATGTTTGGCGCACAAATATATCTTTAAATGTAGAGTATCAATACTGTTGCAAAGATATATGTACGCTGAAGCTGAAAATGCAATTATCCAACAAGGGTATGTGGCCACCTATGATGGTCAAATTGTTTCATCAAATCTAGGTGATATCTCAGCATGCAACATGCATATGGGGCAATGCTTGTTAGAAGAACAAGGCATTGTTATATGGAACAAGGAAGAACTCAAAGTTCCATGTCCTTATGTAACAGAAGCTCGTGATTTAGTCATACAGTCATCTGATGATTATTTTGTAGTTGAAGAACTTCAACAAGCATTCACGAGAAGTAAAAAATTAAAACCACCCACATACAGTTGTTTGCCTCAGCATCTGATTATGATGGATCAGAAAATCATTTTGCAGCTGTATGATTTGCAAACTCTTTACATTGCAGCGCCTGACTTAAGCAAGCAAAAGCGTCAATCACCAAATAAGACACTAGAAAAAGCACCACAAAATTATCCACAAATGGATGAAATAAATACACGACTACAATATCTTGAAAGAAGTATCCGACTTTTTGAAACAGTAAGGTTTCGACAAATATGGATGCAGATATGTAAGCTAGCAGAAACACAACTACAAACTGTTCGACAATTGATACGTCTAGATGCTACCATAGCAGCGCGTCTATGGCTAAAAAGAACAGATATTGCCGCAAGAATAGTAGGTGAAGCTTTACTAGTTTGGCCTTGCACAGAAATTAAAGAACATTTCATATTCTGGAATTACAAAGTAGGGATAGACTGCTTTGCATTACTTCCAGTTGTGGTCAATGAAACTGTATACTTTGCACTGCCAGGTTCAAATGATTTAGTAACAACTTCCCCAAAGATTCCTTGCTTTGAAGCACCAGTTGGTGTGCATTATGATAATGCAACTAACACATGGTTAAGCCAAAAAGGCATTGTTAATGTTAAACCCTTACTTCAAAGCTTAAACTTCTCAAATGAAACACCACACATTGTTTTAGATGCACCACCCTTATTCAAAGATCACCAAGAACACATACCTTTTCAAGGTTCATTAGAAATCATGTGGTTAGAAGCATGGCGCCTACAACAACAAATGAGAAATTTAGTCAACTTCACATCAGAATTACATGTTGATCCCACAATTTTCAAACAAACTGTGGAAGAAATAGGCAATGGCTTGAAAGACGTAAATGGCATGTCAGTCTTTCAAATGAAGCAAGCAATACAAGGAATAGCTACAGGATCTGGTCATGTCTTTTCTTCCTTGACAGGAGGATTCATGCATCAGCTAACTAGCACATTAGTTTGGATCCTTGTAATAGCATTAGTACTAGGTACATTATACTGTGGAATAAGATATGGTTTTTGTTGCATTTGTTGTGAATGGATATGTGGAACATTTGCAGCCTTGTGCCAATGCTTAACTGGCATCTGTCCTAGAAGACGACAATTTCGACAACAAGGACAAGTTGCTGAATATGCAGCTAACCCTTCAGAAAGAGTAGTTCTAAGACGACGTAATCGAAATCCCATTTATGTCACTGACATTAAGCACAAATCAACAAATGGACCACAGCCACAAATTTTGATACATTTCACATCAGGACATCAGTATGAAGCCCTAGTTGATACAGGTGCCTCAGTTACAATCATGGATGCAAAAGTTTATAAAGAAATGCATAAAAGTGCAAGAAATTATTCAAAACCAAAAGCAACACCGATATCCATTACAGGACATCCAGTCAAATTAGAAGGTGAACTTGAAGCTGTAGTACAAATAGGGAATATACAAAAACAGCTGAAGTTCCTCATAATGAAGAACAGCCCCTATCCGGTTGTCCTTGGTTGGGACAGCATTACAACACTCAGTGGTGCCTCAGCCAAAATAACAGTGAATTTTGAGAAACATACTGTTACTTTTGGACCTCATGAAATCCCATTAGTGACTAACAAGGAAAACTTTGATCACTCAGAAGAGTTGATCGCATTTGTTAGTAAAACAATATCTATTTCACCAAGTTCAGTCCAAGTAGTGCCAATCACTCTTGAATTGTCCACTATGCCATGGACAAACCAATGGATAGATATTCAAGCACATCCGAAGTTTCGTGAAGTGCAGAATTTGTATGTGCCTAATGTCCGACTGCAAATAAGCAATGAGGAAATAATGAGCAGCCTTCCAATCATTAATATGTCCAAGCAGCCAATAAAGATCTATGAAGGAAGCAGAATCGCAGTAATTAAGCCAGCAAAGGATATTATTCACGAAATGAGTGATTTCAAGAAATTGCTAAATGAAAAATTAGCTCATATACCAAGCTCAGAATATCGTCAGAAGCTAGCCAGCTTTCTTGAGAAAAACTGTAAAGTATTTGGCGTTGATAAACCATTGGGTCACACTACCATTGTAAAGCATGGTATTGACACTGGAAATTATAGACCTGTATCTCAGCCACCTTATCGCGTACCATTTGCGAAACGACAATTGATACAAGATCATATTGATAGAATGCTAAAGAATGATATCATAAGACCATCACAAAGTCCTTGGAGTTCACCCGTAGTGATTGCTAACAAAAAGGATGGAACAACACGATTTTGTGTTGATTATAGGAAATTAAATGAAAGAACCATACGTGATTCCTATCCACTGCCACGGATAGATGATATATTTGGACAACTCCGTGGATCTACAATCTTCACAACTTTAGACCTTGAACAGGGTTACCATCAAATAGAGTTGGTTGAAGAAGATAAAAAGAAGACAGCCTTTAATAGCTTTTTAGGTTTGTATGAATTCAATGTCCTGCCTTTTGGACTTTCAAATGGACCTGCAACATTCCAACGTACAATGGAAAGAGTTCTGCGTGACTTGAACTGGCACAACTGCTTTGTATATCTAGATGATATACTAATATGCGGCAAAGACTTAGAATCACACTTGAACGACCTACAGAAAGTGTTTGACCGCTTGATAACAGCAGGATTAACGCTAAAATTAAAGAAATGTGAATTTGCATTGCCAAAAGTCCATTATTTAGGACATGTAATCGATGAACATGGACTTCATGTTAACCCTGCAAAGGTAACTGCTATGAGCAACATGCCTCAACCTAAAACAGTAACTGCATTGAAAAGCTTTTTAGGATTAGCAAGTTACTACAGACGATTTGTTAAGAACTTTGCAATGAAAACATCAGCTCTGAATAAGCTACTGAATAAAGGAGTAGCCTTCAATTGGACTAAAGATTGTGATGCTAACTTCAATCAAATCAAAGACGACTTAAAATGTGCTACAACCTTAGCCTTTCCCAACTTTACACAGCCCTTCATTGTCCAAACAGATGCAAGTGGAATGGGAATAGGCGGTGTTCTATCTCAGAAAACAAACAATGTTGAATATCCCATAGCTTTTGTCTCACGAACCTTATCCAAAGCAGAAAGAAACTATTCAACAATTGAAAAAGAGGCTTTAGCAATAATATGGACAATCAAACAGTTCAGACCTTACTTATATGGTCAAAAGTTTACTCTATACACAGATCATGCACCTATCCGGCTCCTAAAAATAAATGAAACAGCTTCTCCCCGATTAGTTCGCTGGGTTTTATCTTTGCAAGAATATAACTTTGACATTGTTTACAGAAAAGGCAGTGAAAATGGAAACGCAGATGCTCTTTCCAGGCTACCAATACAAGAAGAAAATACAAACACACAAAATAATGTTGCAGTGATTAATTTGACACACAAGTTGGCGAATTTCCAAAGGAAAGATCTATTCCTAGGCCCAATATATAGATTGTTGCAGACAAATAAAGCTACAAATGGCCTAGACGCAAAGCGTTTACAAGCAGCTGATGATTTCATTTTAGAAAAAGACATCTTGAAATATCAGCTTAATGCAAATAAGGAGCCTTGCATAGCCATACCAAAATGCATGGTAAAAGAAATATTAGAAGCTATGCATGATGATGCTCTTGCCGGACACTTAGCTTTCAGAAGAACTTTAGAGAAGATCCAAGAACGATTCTACTGGCCCAGACTTCGCACAGATGTTTGGGATTACTGTCATAATTGTTTATTATGTCAGCGTAGAAAACCACTCAATCAAAGGCCACACACAGAGCCAATGCATCCCATACTGCCTCGTCAAACATTTGAAAGATGGGTTGTTGATACTTTAGGTCCAATCACAACCACAATCCGAGGTAATCGCCACATCTTAGTTTTTATGGACCATTTCACCAAGTGGGCCGAAGCAGTGGCCATTCCAGACTTAAAGGCAGAAACCATAGCGAAAATGTTAATTGAGCGAATTATTTGTCGTTTTGGCGCTCCAAAAGAAATCCTATCAGATCGAGGATCAGGATTTATGGCTCAAGTCTTTCAGGAAGTCTGTAGGATATGTGAAATCCAGCATGTTAATTCAACGGCATACCATCCGCAGACAAACGGATTAGTAGAACGGTTCAATCGAACATTAGAAATAATGCTCACAATGTATGCAGAAAAGCAGAAAGATCTATGGGATACCTATCTCCCATACGTAGCTTTTGCATACAATACAAGTAGGCATGAAACTACACGTTTTAGCCCATATTACTTAATATATGGGAGACAACCAAAATTGCCTATAGAACAGGCAATAACAGCAAATATTCCTATATATGAGACTGATTGTGCAAGACAAATACATCAAAACTTACAATCAGCCCGAGCTACTGCCTTAGAAGCCATTCTAAAGGCTCAGATGCGACAAAAAGCAGAATACGATCACAGAAAACATGCAAATGAACTAGAAGACCAACGTTTCAAAATTGGTCAATTAGTAATGCTACAAAATGACCGATCACCTGGAAAGTTTGATCCAAGGTGGTTAGGTCCATTTAAAATAACACAGTTAAGACCACCAAATGGAATAATTCGAGAACTGCATAACCATGACAAAACGCGAACTGTTCATCTGAACAAATTAAAGGCATATCATGGCGAAAGAAAATCATTGCTTGATGACAATGACTCATTAAGCGATGAGAGTATTGAACTTTGAACATACAATACGCAGCACATATTTATCCCGCTATCGAGCATTATACGCATTTATCAATGGATTTGGACTTATTAACTAACACTGGGATAAAATACAACTTGCGACTGAACCCAATCCAGGACCTCAAAGAACATATTGCCCAATCAAAGAATATATTGCCCACTCAAAGAATATATCATCCACTCGAATAATATTTTGCTAAATCAATGGAATATTCAATCTCAAAGATGGACTTCAAATCCAACAGGAGAGGAATGTAGCAAACTTTCATATCATATCGCACAATGGCACGGTTCAATAACCTATTATCATTCAATGTGAAACTTTTAATTGTAGTGATTTGTAAAACCAGTCTTTTTGTAACAATTCTAAACCTATATTATATCTTGTCTCTCTAAGAAAATGGTTAGTCGCTACAATAGCGCTACCTATAATATACTTGGCCATCCTTTTTCTTATATGTTTATCACATCGAGTGCGAAATTTGTGTCCCCCCTCACAGCAACAACGGCACACACCTGGGAGGTGCGGTTTTTTTTAATCGATGGATAATTGAAAAATTCGATGCCCGTGTTTTTTTCTTTTGTTTACACTCAATACTGACTTAGCAATGAGCGTGTAAAGTGTAAAGCAAAAAATCAAATAATTTGCGGAGGGCCAATTTTCTTTTAAAAATGTTGCCCCCAGCTGTAGATTACGAATCTGACCTTAAAATTTCTTTACATTCAATGGTTGTTGCCCAAAAGTGTAAAGTATACGTGTTTTTTACTCTTTGCGTGTCCTTCAGCTTATCTAACTCAATTTTAATTTTTGTGCAGTCCAATCGGTTTTATAATGTAGAGGGTTGCAAAATCTCAAGACTGATTTTTTTCTTTCTTATAACGCAATATTTCTTGATCTGTGATCGTTTTAGTGTAAAGGGTTCGAGACGAAAAACGATATCTCTTCAACTACTCCGCTAAGTAGGCGGAACATGCTAATTATGCTTAAAAGGTGCCCTGACCTCAGTGATACAGATCCCAGTTTATTTTGTTTCTATACACCCAATATTGCGGTATTAGCACAAGTGTAAAGTTTACACCGAGAAGCATTTTTGCGCCCAGAGCGTCGTGGAGGATGAATTTTTTTAAAATGTTCTCCATAAGGTCAGAATAACGAATCTGACCTTTAAACTTTTCTACAGCCAGTGTTTGTTGAGGTATGAAGAGGTGAACTTTGAATTATATATACATCTATTTTCTAATGCCGATTGATAACTCCGCATTGCATATTTTTGATCAGATTTTTCGTATTTGAGAGGTTTTTGACTCGTCTTTAATGAATAATTATTTTTATCATCATAAATGCACTATTCTTAAACATCAGTAGAATGATGAATATCTTTCAAAATAGGATAATCAAGCTGAAATCTGCTGATATGTCGAGTTGGCGCAGTGGTTGACAACTCCGTTCTCGGATGCGGTATTAAACAAAGAATGATGGGTTCGAATCTTCTGAATGCTGACTTTTTTCATTTTTTCAATTCTTTTGGCAAAACCATGTACTTCATTTGACTCATATATCTATTTAGGTTCTGCAGATAACACTTTTTTGTGTTTTGAATTTCGCCTCAGTTGTCGAATGGGAGTGTAAAGAGTGCGAAAATCTGGGGGCGAAAAGACACATTTTGGCCGAATTTTCGACATGTTTATGTCTGCCAACAACTCCGCTTATAAGTTTTAGGAAATTTTTTCTGACAGAAATGTACTACGGATCAAGGGCTATCTTGTGCTTACCAGCAAACTTTTCTACAATCAATACGCAGTTAGTACCAGGGTTTTAAACTTTACACTCTAGTGGATGAGTAAAAAAACAGATTTTTTCCAAGATTTCTCTGCCAAAAGTTGGGGTTAATTGAATAAAATAGAAATAAAGTAACTTCTAATGGCTACACGTCGAAGCAAGCTGCGTTCAGAAAAACGTAATATTGAGTTGTTTATGGGGTGTAAAGTTCGAAATCTGAGGTGTAAAGTGGGCGAAAAAACAGGTTTTTTCGTATTTTGATTGATAAATCATATCAAATATTTTGCGGAACATAAGTTTGGCACATACAAACCTACTACAATCAAAGGGCAACAAACTGGCCCGAACCGAATTTATTTACATTCAATGGGCGTTAGGTTCAGATTTTTAAAGTTTACAATGTGGTGGACAGTGGAAAATACGTGTTTGTACATTTTTTGTTCGCCACTTTCTCTGTTCAGAAGTCGGGCGAGGTCGAATAGGATAAAAATAAAGTAAAATTCTAGTTTTTTTTCTACGTAAAATCAGAATTGGGAATCTGACTGTTAGTATTCTCTACACCTAGTAGTTGTGTAAAGTTTGCACTATTCATTTGTTGTTAATATGTAGTTTATACTACAAATTTATTTTACTACCAAATCTAAGCCTTAGTGTTCCTTACACTTGATATTTGCGTGAAGTTCTTGAATTTTTGCCGAAAAACTTTGTTTTTTAATTTACCAACATCCCACCTTTTCAATTTTCTTAAAGTTTAAAATCTTTTACAATTCTCTTCATAATTTAATGGTAGGTTTAAACTTTAAGTTTCTCTTGGTTTACAACTCTCGCTTAGCAAGCTCATTTTTCAATACTTTTTCATAGTGATCAATCGCGTTTAGTTCGGAATTGGTGGACGGCCCTTATTTTATTACTCGGCTTAAATAATCCAAGTGACTGTCTTTTGATTATTTTCTTTATCGCAAATTCAAACACCCAAATTTCAATTTGAAAAATCATAAAAATTATTTCATAATTTTTATGTAAGATGACTGGCTGGTTGAGAGCTCTTTTTTGTTGTTTTCATTGTTCATTGTGCTCGTAGGAACCAGAAAAGAAATAGTTTTTCGCCATAGGTATTCTCTGGCGAAAACAAGTTAACAAAGCTTTTTGCGTTAATTATTATTTTGGTCCAAAATAGGTCAACTGACCTAGGGCAAAATTCCGGGGCTACTTAATTACTACTGCGTTAGGTTTTTAGGGCATAGCTGCCAATAGCTCCGTAGGTACGGACGAATTTAGGTCCGAGGAGTTTGAGACCGTAGTTATTGAGGGTCGTGTGGTTGAGTCCGGCGTTTCGCCCTAGCAACCTGACCAGCGCTAAGTGTAGCCAGGTACTTAAGTAAGTCCCGTAGGTACGTTATATGTCGTTTCCAAGTTAATTTAAATGTGGAACGACCTCTATAACTTACAGGACTGTTTAGAATGTAACATATATTTACTATAGCTAATAAAAAATAGTAAACTTTATACTTCCGACAATCAAGAGCATATCTAACTCAGTTTTAAATTCTATGCAGTCTGATTGATTTCAAAAGGTAGACGGTTATAAAATCTAGGGAGTCTTTTTTTTAAAACAATATTTTTTAAATTTAGAGGCAATTAATTTATGTTAAGAACAATAATGTTTTCCGCGTTCTTGGACTGCTGTCATTATTGTGGTATGTTACTGTATGTGTTTGCTGACTGATGCACTGAAATCATGCTAATTAAAAGTAGGGTACTAGCAAAGAAAAATGCTCCGATGGAACAAAAAAGATGAATATACTTGGAATTGTGGATTATTAAGGATGTAAAAGGAGGGGACTAGGGAGAATCTACCTAAAGTCGCAAAATCTGCTAAAAATCACACTTTCTCTAAGCAACGCAAAAAATCGAAGTATATTCTGCGGCCTCTAAAAAGTGTCTTTTTTAAATAATTTTCAAAATTTCAGATAATAAACGAAATCTATAATGTTTCCTTTTTTAAATTGCTGGCAAGTAGCAACACTGACTAGCTTCGTATCCTGATTGAAAGAAAACTAAGTGGTATTGTATTTAAAGTTGTTTTATTTTGCTATGAGCATTATAGCAAGCAAAGCAGGGGCCGATTGATTAGTGCACACAATCGTTACGGGCATGCTAGTGTACCTACATTTAGTCTGTTTCAAGTCAACTCACGCGTTTCCTACTGTTTTGAACCAACAATTCCTGCAATTGTTTTGGATGCATCGATGTTTGCTATTTCATTCAATTGGCTTAGAAAGACTGTTACTCGATATCATTTCCCATAGCTGCTGCATAGCTAACGTGCTGCTTTTTCAATCATTTTTATGGTTAAATATTTATTCTAATGTGTTAACCGCAGAATATACTTCGATTTTTTGCGTTGCTTAGAGAAAGTGTGATTTTTAGCAGATTTTGCGACTTTAGGTAGATTCTCCCTAGTCCCCTCCTTTTACATCCTTAATAATCCACAATTCCAAGTATATTCATCTTTTTATTCGTAGTTATCGTAATCTGCCGGCTTACTGTCAAGAAAATTCCTAAAATTTATGCCCAAACTTATTTGAAACAGACTGCAGGTATTATGTACCTACCTGGCAGCATTTTTTTAATTGACAAATGGCGATGCGATCCACAAAGAATACTCACGTCTAAGTACGCTTAACACGTATATACATATGTAGTCTGTGCCACACAAGTTTGGGCATAAATTTTAAAGAGTGTCCGACAGATTGCGATTACAGTATTGATTTGATATATGATTCTTGTAGTCCGTCAGCTAACTTCTTTCGATAAGATTCTCAGAATTTACGCCCAAACTCAAGTAAACATCTTTTGGTTTGCTAATCATTGTATGTATACCTACAGTACGTAAGGTCGATTTGCATTGCATGTTAAGAAGCCTTTTTCACGCAACCTTTTGGTTTTCTGTCAAGATTTTTCGCTGCCGTAAACTGACTGATACGTTAAGCCTGCGATGCTAAACAACTTACTGTAGCCTGTTTTTCATTAGGTACCTACATTTAACCTCCGTTTACCATCATGTTTTTGCAGTCGAGGGTAACATCACAGGAAAAACTAGTCTATATTAAGCTGCACCTTCTTTACATACTCTGACATTTATTACTTTCATTTATTGCAAATTTTTATGCTCTTTCTGAATATATATTTGAATTTGTCCAAATGTTGAGGCATTTAAAAGAAATTTGAAAAAGGCTGATTTCAGTAATATATTTCAATGGAGCACACGCAAGCGCAATCAGCCGTTTGCCTGTGTGTCCAGGACATTTCGCGTTTTGTATTTTGCTGTCTTTTTTCCATGCGACATTTTGTCCTTTGCGTTTATTCCGAATAAAGTATTAGTATTACTAGCAAAGAAAAATGCTCCGATGGAACAAAAAAGATGAATATACTTGGAATTGTGGATTATTATGGATGTAAAAGGAGGGGACTAGGAAAAATCTACCTAAGGTCGGAAAATCTGCTAAAAATCACACTTTCTCTAAGCAACGCAAAAAATCGATGTATATTCTGCGGCCAACAGATTAAAATAAATATTCAACCATAACAATGATTGAAACAGCAGCACGTTAGCTATGCAGTAGCTATGGGAAATGATATTAAGTAAACTAACAGTCTTCCAAGCCAATTGAATGAAATAGCAAACATCGAAGACAATTGAAGACATGGTTGGTTAAAAACAGTAGGAAACACGTAAGTTGACTTGAAACAGACTTAATGTAGATACACTAGCATGCCCGAAACGATTGTGTGCACTAATCAATCGGCTCCTGCTTTGCTTGCTATAATGCTCATAAAACAAAACAACTTTAAATACAATACCTCTTAGTTTTCTATCAATCAGGTGCCAGCAATTTAAAAAAGTAACCTTGATAGATTTCGTTTATACACTCTTATCTGAAACTTCGAACATTATTTAAAAAAGACACTTTTTTAGAGGCCGCAGAATATACATCGATTTTTTGCGTTGCTTAGAGAAAGTGTGATTTTTAGCAGATTTTCCGACTTTAGGTAGATTTTTCCTAGTCCCCTCCTTTTACATCCATAATAATCCACAATTCCAAGTATATTCATCTTTTTTGTTCCATCGGAGCATTTTTCTTTGCTAGTACACTACTTTTAATTAGCGTGATTTCAGTACATCAGTCAGTAAACACAATCAGTAACATGCCACAATAATGACAACAGTCCAAGAACGCGGAAAACAATATTGTTCTTAACATCAGCATTATCCTTTTTAAACAAGACAACCTTATTGACACCATCCATTTTCAAATTAAAACTGCATTAAGTTATTTCTTCTTAATGTGCAGTTCACTTATAATCAAGCACAAAAATTTAACCAACGAATTCACATTGCAAATCCTCACTCAATCAATACACAAGCACAATGTGTTGTGACTTTTGAAATTGAAAACACCCAATTTTCAATTTTCAAATTGAAAATTGGATCAATTTTCAAATTGAAAATTGGGTCAATTTTCAAATTGAAAATTGGGTGTTTGAATTTGCGATGAAGAAAATAATCAAAAGATAGTCACTTGGTTTATTTAAGCCGAGTAATAAAATAACGACCGTCCACCAATTCCAAACTAAACGCAACTAATCTGATCACTATGAAAAAGTTTTGAAAAATGAGCTTGCTAAGCGAGAGTTGTAAACCAAGAGAAACTTAAAGTTAAAACCTACCATTAAATTATGAGAGAATTATAAAAGATTTTAAACTTCAAGAAAATGGAAAAGGCGGGATGTTGGTAAATTAGAAGGCAAAGATTTTCGGCAAAAATTCAAAAACTTCACGCAAATATCAAATGTAAGGAACACTAACGCTTTGATTTGGTAGTAAAATAAATTTGTAGTATAGACTACATATTAACAACAAATGAATAGTGCAAACTTTACACAACTACTAGGTGTAGAGAATACTAACAGTTTACGGCTTATTAATGTACATGATTACAATAAAGCTGTATATCTTTGTCGACTTCTGTGCACAGTAGTGTGATTGCTGGTTCATTTTAAACCACTTTTGCAGGCAATTTACATCAATTAAACGATAGCTCTCCATGTGCAAGATTTTGTGAAACATATTATAAACACGGCTAAGAAAGATTTAACTTTAATGCAACCCATTTAAGACAAAATTACATCTCTTCAATGATCTAAGGACACTTGAACATAATTTTTAAATCACTTTAGATTACTTTTGAGGGTAAACAAACTCACTTAATTGATGTCTCACATATGAATCCTTGAAAATTTCTTGACTTCAGTTACAAAGTCTCTGCAAGTCTATCGAATTAGGGTTAACACGTAACGTAAACTTTACACAAACACATAGCGTAAAGAATATTTTAGTCGGATTCGTAATTTTGATATTGCTCCGATATTTCTTTCAACATTTATGGAAAAATGAGTCTTCATAATGTTTTAAAGACAATAAACATTAGGTTTAAACCACTTTGCAATACTGCTGAGTGTAAGCAAGCGCGCCCAATTGACGTATATATTTCATTCCCTGTAAATTTTTATATCTCAGGAAAAAATTTCGATTTTTGCAATGCTCTAGAACAAAGGCTAACATGCAGTGTAAAAAATTACTCGGATATTATGATCAACATTCATGAAAAAATTATGTCTCTACAATGGTCTGAGGACATATAAACAATGAATGTAAACTACTTTACATCACTGTTGGATGTAAACAAACGCGCCTACGTGACGTCTCACATTTGATCCTTTGAAAACTTCTAGGCTCCAAGAAAAATTAGGTTTCAGGAATGCTCAAAAACGAAGATAAATATATATGTAGTGTAAACTTCATGTAAACACCTAGTGTAAAGAAGATTTTAGTCAGATTCGTAATTTTGATATTGTTCCGATATTACGATTAATATTTATGAAAAAATTAAGTCTACATAATGTTCTATGGGCAAACTAACAATTGGTGTAAACTACTTTACAACACCGTAGAGTGTAAACATATGCGCCAGACTGGCATATCAAATTTGATTCCTGGTCCATTTCTAGACTTGATAAACGTGTCCCTGACTCGTAACCGGAGAAGCAGGCAGAAAAAACAAGACAGAAACGCATTTAAAACTCCAAATTTTTGACTTTACACTCGCTAAATATTAATGTATAGACAATTTGCTTTGACATGCACCCGATATAAAGCACTTTATTTTTATTCTATTAGACTTATCCCGACTTCTGGACGGAGAAAGTGGCGAACAAAAAACGCAACAAAAACGTATTTTCCACCATTTAGAACACTGTAAACTTTAAAATTCCGTACCGAACTCCCCATTGAGTTTAAAGAAATTCGGTTTGGTACAATTTGTAGCTTTTAAATCGTAGTACATTCCTGTGTGCCAAAATTCTGTTGCAAAAATTATTTGGCATGATTTATCAATCAAACTTCGGAAAAAACGTGTTTTTTAGCCCATTTTTTACCTCTGATTTCGAACTTTACACCCCCATAAATAACTCAATATTGCGTTTTTTTAAATGCGGTTTGCTGCGATGTTTAGCCCCTGTGAGGCACTTTAATAATGCTGTCTTCGATTTGCACTGACTCATAAGCGGAAAAATTTGGCAGAGAAATCTTAGTTAAAATCCATTTTTTTACACCATCCACTAGAGTGTAAACTTTAAACCCCAGGATCTAACTCACCATAGAGCATAGAAGACTTTGCTTATATGCAGAATGTAGCCCTTGATCCGCTCTACATTTCTGTCAGAAAACATTTTAAAAACCTCAAAACCGGAGTTAGTATCGGACATAGGAAGGTTGAAAACTCGACCAAAAAGTGCTTTTTCACCCCCAGATTTTCGCACTCTTTACACTGCCGTTCGATAAATAATGCGAATTTCAAAAAACAAAAAAAGTGTCATCTGTAGAATTCATCCCTCTATTATCCTATTCTGTTCAATCCTTCGAGTCATCAATACTCAGTTGTCCACATGCCGCAGTAAAAAGGTCCCAAAATTTGTCCTATGTTATAACGTTACACAAAAACTTTACACCTTCTTTACACAGTCAATTTTGAGTTTCAAGAAAAACAAAAAAACACGGGCAGCGAATTTTTTTATTATCTTTCTTTTAAAAAAAACCGCACCTTCCAGAAGTGTCCCGTTATAGCTGTAGGGGGTGCCCAGGTGTTGGGGGTACCCAAGTATATTATAGGTACGCGCTAACGCGCTACCTATGATTAGTATTAGAGTTACGGTGCGATACGCTTGCTATTACCAAATTGCATCACTGCATCAAAAGTTTAAACCACTTTTGTAGCTTAATTCATGCGGATTAAATTCAAGAGAAAACCGTTAACTTATAGTCTGTTTCACACAAATTTGGGCATAAATTTCAAAAACTATGTTCGATGCAATAAGCTGACAGATTGCTATAACAGCATTCATTCGATATAGGTATATGTACGTATGTACATAATTATCGTAATCCGTCGGCTTACTTTCGAAAAATTCTTAAAATTTATGCCTAAACTTATGTGAAACAGACTATAATTTTGAGCATAAATTTTAAAACTATTAGCAACGAACTGACAGATTGCGCTGAATACTTTGAATCGATCCATAATTACCGTGTCCAAAATTATGTGGAACAGATTTACACATAGTCTGTTTCATTTATTCGAGAGCTTTTTAGTCAATTCTTTTAATGGCTACAGTAAGCGAAACAAGTCGAATTACTGTAATTCGGCAGATCAGCTCAGTGAGGGCGAGTGGCTGGAATTCTTCCATTTTTAATGCACTAATCCGCCTATATAAATTTAATCTAGGCATTTAATCAGTACTGGGACATACTACAGCAAGTGCGCTAAATAAAACGCTATCGGGTGGATTCGAACCCAGTTGTTTCGACAAGACAAGCAGACGTTTTACCACTGAGCTTTGAGGGAGATCGCGGCGTTTCTTAACATTTTAGTCTATTGTGTTTAAAGTGTCAACTGAGGATAAGCTGAATGCGCGATTTTTATCTGTAAGTTGATTAATTTGCTGGAAGACGAGAATAAGTTATGTGGCAAAAATGTTATTGAAAAACCCATCTCTGCTACGTAACCACACCTGGGCGTGGGGGAAGGGTTTGGGGGGGGGGTATGCACCCCCCAGAAACCAAAATACCCCCCCCCCCCAGAAATCAAAATACCCCCCCAGAATTCAATTTTTGAAAATTTTTTTCGTTTTTTTCGCAATTTTTTGATGCCAATGGATAGTGCTTGATGAGAAACGTCGAAAAATGGTGTTTTTATCGCCATACCACCATTTTTAAGGCCATTTTTCGACCTTCAAAAAAATCTTGCACCCCCCCCAGAATTTTCTTGCTGCCCACGTATGTACGTAACTACATAAAGTGAGATCTAGCGAACTATGTACAGTAAATAAGAAAAAATGGGTTACTGTAGCCTCCAAAAACATTTACTGAAAAAGCTCTCGGATAAATGAAACAGACTATATTTAGAAGTCTGCTAAGCAGATTCATCGGTTGATAATGCGAAATGCGTACCTATTTCATAATTCGATATATGTAGGATAAGTTTTACTGTGCAAAATTTTATTGCTGTATATAAGCTGCCAATGCCTGAAAACCAGTTTTGTAGCTATATCCGCTTGAGCAGTGAAAATAATTTTCTGGGTACAATGTTCCGTAAAATAGATTATAGATACTGTAAAATATCACTCGTCCTGTATTACTCACTTTAAAACACTTTTGTTGTCGCATGTACACATTCAGTCTGCTTCGCAAAAAGTCTGTGCATAGAATATGATCCTCAATGCATATAAAGATGGCTATAAAAGTGTAGCGCAGAGGAGTGATATGCATAAAAAATCTTTTTGTTTTTTTCGTGTAACGGAATTGTATTCTCATGAGCGATTAACAAGTACATAAACTTAGCCTGCATGTTATCCGATTGCCCTATAAATCGAATTACTGTGTCAGTTCAACGCATCACAATTATTGCCGATTCGCTGACTCGTTGCTCGCATCGCGTTGTTTACGTAGTTTTATGCGTTCAGTTTTTGAACAACCGTTAGGCAGAGAAATATATAGTATCTTATTTGAAATCAGATTATAATTCATCATGCCTTTAGCGCGAGATTTGCTACATCCAGATCCCGCTGAAGAAAAGCGGAAGTGCAAGCTCAAGCGGCTTGTTCAACATCCAAATTCGTTCTTCATGGATGTTAAATGCCCCGGTTGCTACAAGATTACCACAGTTTTTAGTCACGCTCAAACTGTGGTCGTATGCGTTGGGTGTAATTCTGTTTTGTGCCAGCCGACGGGAGGAAAAGCGAGATTGATTGAAGGTGAGATTCATTATTGTTGTCAACCTAATATGCATAAATTTTGCGATGTGAAAAAATTTTGGCATTCGTGTAGCAGGTTCACATATGTATTAGGATAGTCATATTGTAAAGGCGTATGTATTCAGTTCGTAGCATCCGATGAAGCGGAAGAAAGTCGCTGCCAACCGGATTCGAAACGAGAATCTCTTGCTCCAAAGCTCGGAACCTTAACCAATCGACTAACGCTGATTAATTTCGATAAAGATTGCAAGCTATTCGTGATGTTTTGCTGGTTTACCAGCTGATTAGGCTTAGGCTTAGTATCATGGACTGACCAAAATGTTGGTGCCAGCGTTTAAAATAAGCCTGAGAAATGGGATGCGACGAGCGGAGCGAGCGAAGCGAGCGATGCGAGTTGCATCCCATTGCTTAGGCTTATTTTAAACGCTGGCACCAACATTGTGGTCAGTCACATGAATCTACTGGAAAAATCTGATGACTGCCTTATTTGTTTTCGACTTGACTCAAATCAAACCAGTTAGGTGGCAGCTTTCACCGGATAATACTTGCTGTATACGTACTTATAACGTGGCTATCTTAATACATATGTGAACCGGCTACACCGATGCCAAAATTTTGGTTCAAATTGCTTTATTGTGAATCTTTATTCCAATTTTTATTACAAAGGAGGCTAAACTTTACTTTATGGTGTGAACGTAAAACTTGCAGATATACGTGGGAAGGAACAATATTGATTGAAATGAGGACATGCAAAAAGAAAGTGCGGAAAAAAATTTTTATGAAAAACGGACCAATATTGGTGAAGATAGAGTTACTCAGGATATAGCTACATTAAAGTGAGGTATTTTACAGTTTACCAAAAATGTTCCGAATTTGGGCTGAAAACATATGTATTTGACATATTTAAGGTCGCTGATTACGAAAAAATAACTTTTATTGCACGGAAAAAAATATTGTTTGAAAATTTTTAAATTTGAATAAACAATTTTTTTGCATCTTCTTTCTGTCTAGATATGTGAAAATTCAAGTTTCTGCTTAAATGACGCTTAGGCTTAGGCTTAGTTTATATGAGAAGGTGTTTTCGGCTGCTTAGGTCGAGGTCGCTCCCGCTTAGGTAGAGGTATAGATGCTTAGATCAACTTATAGATGCTTAGGTCGATGTATAGATGCTCAGATCGATGCATAGATGCTTAGGTCGACCTAAGTTGGGTACATGTTATTCTGCATTCCACTGTTCGAATTTTCAAATGGTTGGAACTTTAAGATAATCCAAAAATGCTGTTTGAATCGTATTTAAGTAGAAATCTTTAACTGTATGTAAGCAATGCTAAAAATAGTGAAATTAGAAAAAATTTCTTAAAAATTCGGGCGAAAAGATTACAGAAAAATTTTTCTTCAGTTTCCGCGCAGTATAACTTAATTTTTTGTAATCTGCGACCTTGAAAATGGCAGGAAAATATTAATTAGTAAAAATTGGAAACTTTTGATGAACTGCTAAAATTCCTTAAAGTGGCTCAAAATGGTGTATGTTGAAGTACTTATGTTTGAAGTAGGTACCGTAACTGTGAGTTTTGTATGGATTTGGTTTATTATTTTTTTCCGTGTCTTTTAGTGACACAAAGTATCGTTTTTGCGCAATTGTATGACAGTTCTGCCGGAATGGCGCAAAATCGGTTCACACCATATTCTTCAAAAACTCCCAAAGGGACATTCTAATAGTGAAATTTCGCAATTTTCCTATGTTTCTCGCCGCATTGATTTGAACTTTTTTGGTACTGCTGCAGAATAGTAACTTATTTTGTAGAAGTAATCAATAATTATCTGTTTTATGCTATCCTTAGGCTTTAGGATTAGTTTATTTATATTGCATTGTCGACTGCTAGATAGTTGAGGCCATCTCATTGAAAATGTTAGGTACTATCACAGTTATGGCGCTATCATTACCATTTTTGATGACGTCTTTTTAGACTCTCATTTAGGGCGTAGCCGGGATTTTTCCCAGAATTGTTGCCAAAATTTTTTGATTTTAGAAATTATTTTGAAAATTTTTAAGAATGGTTGCAACATTTTGGACTTTTTTATCGTGACCACCGTTTTATGAGCAATATACCTGCATTCACAAAAGGTAGGTGTCAACTAAACGTAGGAATACCCTAGGATAGAATTAAACTCCTTAACGAAAGGGGGTCTGCTCAGGGCAGAGCTCGGAAAATGTAAAATAAGCTGTCTACTTTTAAATAGTAAATTTTCCCTTTCACAAAGTCGTCACAATCTCGGATTTGAATTCAGCCGATAAATAAATAGAATAAATTGGCGCGAAGCGCGGTGATTTTTCGGCTTTATTTCAGAATAGTAACGTACGTTGTTGAAATAATAATAATCTTTATTTTTATCCTCAGGCTTAGGCTTAGTTTAATGACATAAACGTTTATGCATTGTCGACTGTTAAAAATCAGAGGTCATCGCGTTATAAAAATGGGACTGTTGTAGTCAGGTACAATCATTATCTTCGTTATGATGCCATAACAGTTATTATTCTGTAGAAGTACCAATTTTTCTGATATTTTCATGAGAAGTCGCTTAAACCGCAGGAGCTGTTATATAGACTGTTGCCGTGCTATGCATTTAAAAATACTACCAGCACAAAGTGCTTAAATTTTTCGCTTACTTCCAACCTTCCATCAACCGGATATTACGTTTGAAAAAACTATGGATGGACGGTTCCAAAATTTTAGGTTCGGGTCTTAGAAAATGAAACTTCCAGGTCCGGGTCTTGAGGCTTGGATCCGATCGGTTCCGGGTCCCTGCTTTTATTATTTATATGTACATGCCATAGTTATAAATACTTGTGTTAAACATGGATGAGATTCTAGTTGGCAGTACGACCGCTAAGCACGTTGCAGTTACTGTATAATTCAGCGTAAGATAAACCGAAAGTTTTACAAGAGCTATTATGATAAGGTATATACCGTTTTCGAACTTGTAATTAAATTTTGTTTTTATTCAGAAAGAGGTTTATTCATCCAGAAACATTAAAGTCATACCCCTTTTCAGGAGTTTAGTGGAATCGCCAAAATTAAAAATTCATATGCGTTCGTTAGCGATTTTACGTATCAAAGACAATTTTCGACATGTTTTGCGTTCTTGTATAACTTCTGTAACTTGTGGTAATGCTATAAACTAGGGATGTCCCATGCCCCGGCCCCGGTGCCGGGGCCTCTGCCCCGGCACCGGGCCGGGGCAAGGCTTGCCCCGGCCCGGGGCTAAAAGGTATTGTAATGCAGAAAGACACAAAGACATTAGGTCGATGAAGTAAATGAATTATCGAAAGAGCGTGCGCAAAAGTTTTATTTCATTGGATATAATCGAAGCAATGAGTAATGAATGAGATTAATATTCGTAATTCTTTGCTTTCAAATTTTTCGCTAAATATACTAAAGCCTCAAGTTTATCAGGCAACAAGCGCGTTCTAAAATCTGAACATATGTTTCCACTAGTTAAAGTACCTACGTTTGCTGCGTCTCAAGTGTCAAATGATCTAACACCTGTACGAGAATTGCGAAGAAAGTGATTAAGTCGCATTAAATGGAAGTAGGAAGGATTCAACATGAAATAAGTACGAGCTGACGCGCTTTAGTATGACGTAATTTAAGCAATGTTGGGTAATACAACTGACAATCTGGATAATAAATAGACATTATGCAGCGAGTAGTGCATCTATGACATACAATCATACGTGGGCAGCAAGAAAATTCTGGGGGTGCAAGATTTTTGAAGGTCAAAAAATGGCCTTAAAAATGGGGGTATGGCGATAAAAACACCATTTTTCGACGTTTCTCATCAAGCACTATCCATTGGCATCAAAAAAATTGCGGAAAAAACGAAAAATTTCAAAAATTGAATTCTGGGGGGCATTTTGGTTTCTGGGGGTGCATACCAGTGATCGACCGGGTACCCGGGCCCGGCCGGTCATAGCAGGCCCGGGCCCGGCTGAAAACCACCGGGCCTCAAATAAATATCGTTAATATTTTAGACGTTTACTATTTCAGCTGTTGCCCGTATTTCTTACGAATTTGCTAGCCTGTGATTCTATTTAAATCCATTTGCCTTACTTCTGCCCACCTGCTCATAATCATATACGTTTCAACTTCTATGTACATGCATATTCTATACAACGCTTCAATCAGAGGCGTAGCCAGGATTTTGGTTCGGGGGGCATACACAAAAAAATTTTTTAAGACTAATTTTGCATTGAATGTCAGTAACGGTATGCACCTATGATAAAATTGAGTTTTTCGACCTTTAGTAGTGTAGCCTAGCTGATTTATGGGTTTCTGACAATCAGAAATACAAAAATGTTAATCAGCGCGGAACGCCGGAAATTTTTGAAATTTTTACTGTTTTCATGTAGAATTTACGGTCTTTTAATTGACAAACAGTTTGGAAATCATATGAGGCGCAAAGCACCAAGGAATTCAGTAATTTTTTACTGTCCTTAACATTTTGTAGCTTGTGAATACTAATATTCTGCGATATTTTGCCTGATTTAGGCTATTAAATGCAATGCTGAAGCTTTACAAAAAGAAAGAACAATAACCAGCAGCGCCCTGAGCCGGAAAATTTTGACGTTTTAGCTCTTTAAACACAATTTACACCGCTAAAATCAAACAGAACAGACAAATTAATTTCGGCGAACCCTTTTTTCTTTTTCGTCCTCCCGAAAATCTCGCTGCACATGTACAACGAGATTTTAGGGCGGGAGGGGGCTGCGGTGGCGCGCTCAATCGCCCCTAGAAAATTTAGTAAAAAAAGCAATTTAATTTTAAATACTATCGCTAAAATTTTCGCAAAATCGGCCAAATCTCGGTTCTAAATTAAGCCCAAAACACTTAAAATTGATGAAGTCCTACATTGTACAAGATTTCTGAGCTGAAATGCGTTTTTCGACCTCTGCTAAGTATAAAGCGCAGCAAAGGGTGCTGCCAATAAGATATAAAAAGATGTATCAATGACAATTTTGTTCTTATCGTTTTCAGGCCCATTTGTGGCCTTCTTATTAACATGATATAATTCAGAAAACAGAAAATGCGCAAAAACATAAGAAAATTTGGCCATTCCTTCCATTTAAAATAGGATTATGTGCCCTGTCCTTGTAAAGAAAGACAAACAAAGCAACAATAAATATAATAAAGACTCAGTGCGAAGCGCTGGAAAATTTTTGACGTTTTTGCCTTTTTGAACTCAATTTTCTAGACACAATTATTACACTCGAAAAATCAACAAAATTTCTGAAAAATTTCGGGGGGCATGTGCCCCCAATGCCCCCTGGCTACGCCTGTGGCTTCAATAGGTGTCCTAACCACACCTGGGCGTGGGGGGGTTTGGGGGGTATGCACCCCCCAGAAACCAAAATACCCCCCCCCCAGAAATCAAAATACCCCCCCCCCAGAATTCAATTTTTGAAATTTTTTTTCGTTTTTTTCGCAATTTTTTGATGCCAATGGATAGTGCTTGATGAGAAACGTCGAAAAATGGTGTTTTTATCGCCATACCACCATTTTTAAGGCCATTTTTCGACCTTCAAAAAAATCTTGCACCCCCCCCAGAATTTTCTTGCTGCCCACGTATGGTCCTAACCTATACACTACACAATTTCAGTTGACGTCAATGTACGCTATAGTTTGAGTTCTAAAATCCAAACAGCAATCTTCTATCCGACCATATCATAGTCGCTGTTATGTCTGAATTCATAAATTTAATGCTCAATTTCCTTTAAATATCTACATGAAACCTTGTGCTTTTTCAAACCGTGTTTAGTTGCACGTGCATTTTAATAATGGAATTGCGCGCTATTGTATTAAAAACTGTTCTTGCTTGAATAATGCTACCAAAATCTCTGCTAACTACTTAATTTATTTTTAGAAAGATTGAATAATTAACAGAGCTTAGAATTCAAAAATCTTCTTGATACAGCAGTAAGCCTTGCGTTTGACAAAAAACAAATGTTAAGTCGGTCTATATATGTATCTTATGCATAACATTATATTGGAAGCAAGGCATTTTGTTAGCATATAAGCCCGGGCCCGGTACCAAGCCCGGGCCCGGGACCGGGCCCGGTATTTTTTGAGCCCGTTCGATCACTGGTGCATACCCCCAAACCCCCCTTACGCCCAGGTGTGCATACAATGCTTGTAATTAATTGAAAAGTACGATAATTCGTCAATGTAGGCAAACGCACAAAAACGAGGAAATTGCATATTAATAGTGGAACATCTGTCTGCATACACAATACACATCTTGCCCCGGTGCCGGGGCATATGCCCCGGCCCCGGACATCCCTACTATGAACCATTAAGAAGTATATAAATGATTCGGTAAACTTTGTGCAAATTTTACCAATTTAAACTCAATTTCTCAGCTTTTTAGAGGATAAAAAATGCAAAAACTTACATATGTTTTAGTAAGATTCCAGTGCTGGCCATACGTGGGCAGCACCAAAATTTTGGGGGGTGCAAGATTTTTCAAAGGTCCAAAAATGGCCTTAAAAATAGTGGTCGTTTCTTATCGAGCACTATCCATTGGCATCAAAAATTGCAAAAGAACTAATAACAATTTAAAAATTAAATTCTGGGGGTATATCCCCACCCCCCCTCACGCCCAGGTGTGGAGCTGGCCTCTAAAAAAACCAGTCGATTTGTAACCTGAAAAAACCGCCCTTTTTTCCATAACCAAAAGGAGATGACTGATGATATTATACTGGCAAACAAACTATGCCGTGAGGATTACAACTGACCCCTGATCTCTTTCCGGATCATTTAGAAACTTGCGATATAAATTTGTCGAAAATTTGCGAAAAATTGCCGTTTTTATGATTTTTTTAAGCATATTTGAGGGTCAGTATTTCTACCCGTATTCATATTTGCTGGAATCTTTTATGTTTTCACGTTAGACTCCCTTGCAGACTGATGTCAGAAAAATAAATTAGTTGTCCTATGTTATCCACATAGCTACAGTATACCTTCAAAGTTAAACCTAAAAAACCAGTTGTAAGCTTGAAAAACTAGCACTAATTTTTACAAAACTTAGCAGGAATGTGCCTCGTAGCACCTTACATGATGCCTGATATTTATTCTTCACAAAAAATTGGAATCACCTCAAAAACTGTCAAGAAAGTTCGATTGTAACCCAAAAAAGACCAATGCTAAGTATTGGTTGCCATGGCAACGAAATTACTTTTTATTAAGCTGCATAATTTTGCACTGATTTATTGCAGAGGATGTTGAAGAGACTTACCAAGAGTTGTTTTTATCACTTGAAGACTTTATTTGTGAAATTTATAGAACTTAATAAAATTCATAAAAAATTATTGATTTGTATATAAATGATAAAATGAACGGAAATATCGGAAAAATGAATTTTGTTCAAAAAATATGATCATGTAAGGTCAACTAACTAATTTACGCTGCAAACTACGCACTTCACATAACATTTTTGGGTGTTTTTATTCAGTTTCCATGCTTTTTTACCTCCCACCCAAATGGAATTTGCTCAGTTTTTTTACTTTGATCGATTTTTCCTCCAAGACTAAAGGGATCTATGAAATCAAGTAAGCGGCGGAAGATGGAGCATCGACGGGAGATTGCTCTGATTGTATAAGTTTCTAGACTAGGGTGCTTGCACAATCAATATATCCAGAAACATGAAAAGTGCCTTTTTTAGAGGCCATGACTATATATCTGACGCGATACGCCTAAAATTTTCGACGCGTATCCCTTCAAACTCTTCGAGCTCAATTGTAGCTTTCTTAATTTTTCAACGTTTCTCATCGAGCACTATCCATTGGAATCAAAAAATTGCGAAAAAAAAAACAAAAAAATTCAAAAATTGAATTCTGCGGATATTTTGGCTTCTCGGGGGTGCATATTCCCAGAATGGGTGCATACATTTGGGGGAACCCTCCCACTTTGGTATGGTGCATATCCTCTCTCACGCCCATGTGTGGGCACAACCCTATTAGCAGCTGAGTCCTTCTTACCGTACATGCACAGCATGTCGATCGTATGATTTGGGTTCAAATCAAAATTTTGTTCTAAAGTATTCTCTGGATTCAAAAAGAATATGTGGCAAAACACTATTTCTTTGATATACGACGATGATCTTTTGTTTCTAGAACATAAAAATCTAAAAGTTTCTCGTAAAAATTAAAAAAATTCGAGTAAAGTGAAGAAAATTCAGTAAAAAACTGAGTATATGGGGCGAAGCGCCGAAAATTTGTCATCATTTGAAAATTAAAGATTCTGGGAGAAAGGAATTGGTGTGATAAAACTCACGATTACGTTTGTCTGGGTACCACCTCCAGTGATCGACGGGTACCCACCACACCTGGGCGTGGGGGGTTTGAGGGGTATGCACCCCCTGAGAAATCAAAATACCCCCCAGAATTCAATTTTTAAAAATTCTTTTCGTTTTTTCGCAATTTTTTCATGCCAATGGATAGTGCTTGATGAGAGACGTCGAAAACTGGTGTTTTTATCCGTTATACCACCATTTTTAAGGCAATTTTTTGACCTTCGAAAAATCTTGCACCCCCTAGAATTTTATTGCTGCCCACGTATGGTACCCACCCGGGCCCGGCCGGTCAGGGCAGGCCCTGACCTTAAAGTAATGGCTATTTCAAGGTTCCAATTTTAATCATTATGAGGCAACTGTAAGGCGAGTTATAGATTCTTCAGGTTTATTGGTTGTAAAAATATAGTCTCACAACCATCATACTCGTAAACACTCATCATGCTTCAATCGCCTTTATCCCACTACGTCCTGATTAGCATATTTTCCTCAATATCGAAATACCTTCTACTTCGCTGTCGTATGTTATCTGCATCCATAAGACAGATTCAACAGGAATCAGTGCTCGCTCGCACGACTGCAACTGGACGCATATAGTTAAGCTCACACCATTTCCTGCATGCAGTAACACCTCTTAGTACTGTATTGTACATGCTTACTCAATACCTTCAATATGCATCGTGTCCTACTCATGCTAATGTTATGATACAAAATTTAATAATATCGTTTTTAGGCAGTATTAATATTAGAATACAATATATTAATTTATTATTAAATACATGTAGGCCCGGGCCCGGTTTTTTTGAGCTCGGTCGATCACTGTCCATTGCACTCCCAATGGTTTAAAACCGAGCAATTTGATTTGTTTGAAAATTCTTCGATGGCATCTGTTGTATGCTTATCTTAATATTGTGAGCGTAGGTATTATTGTAATATTGTTTTAATTTTAGGCTGCTCATTCCGAAAGAAGCAGTATTGAAGTTCATCAGCGTTAAGACCAGCAGCGCGGCGACGGCGTTGATTTTTGTGGATTTTATTACGCGCTTATTTTTGTTACGCCTTGTTGTTGCGGTTGGCCATTGATTCATATGAATAAAAATGTAAAATAGAATCACAAACGTATGTACTCCCACATACGGGCTCGGGACCACATATGGGCGTGGGGGGTTTTGGATGTGCTCCATACGTGGGCAGCAAGAAAATTCTTGGGGGAGGTGCAAGATTTTTTTTTGAAGGTCGAAAAATGGCCTTAAAAATAGTGGTATGGCGATAAAAACGCCATTTTTTGACGTTTCTCATCAAGCACTATCCATTGGCATAAAAAATAGCGAAAAAAACGGAAAAAAATTTCAAAAATTGAATTCTGGGGGGGGTATTTTGGCTTTTGGGGCGCATACTCCCCCGAACCCCCCACGCGTAGGTGTGGTGTGCACCCCCGGAAGCTGAAATACCCCCCCCAGAAATCAAAATACCCCTCCCCCAGAATTCAAATTTTGAAATTTTTTCCGCTTTTTCAGCGATTTTTTGATGCCATTGGATAGTGCTCGATGACAAACGTCTTAAATGGTGTTTTTTTCGCCATACAACCATAGTGGGCAGCACCGAAATTCTGAAGGGGGGGGTGAAAAAATTTTTAAAGGTCAAAAAATGGTCTTAAAAGTGGTCGTACGGCAAAAAATACACCATTTTTCGACATTTCTCATCAAGCTCTATCCAATGGCATCAAAAAAATTGCTAAAAAAGCAAGAAAAATTTTTTCTGGGGTGTGTATACCCCCACGCCCATGTGTGCATACAACTACTTTTAAGACCATTTTTTGACCTTTGAAAATTCTTTCACGCCCCCCCCCTCCAGAACTTCGGTGCTGCCCACCTATGCTCGGGACCCCCAAAATCGATAGACCCGCGCATTGAATTTTTGGGGATTTTTACCGGCTTTGCACTACCCGGCCGGACCCCGAGAATTTGTTTTTCTATGCTACACCCTGAGGGGTCAGACAAATGGATACATACTATCTAGCTGTACGTCATCTTACGGGAGGTTGGGGATTTCGCCGTGCCCTTAGGTGCTCTTGGCGTGGCTTACCGCACTCCTACCCACCCACCCTCCTGCCAAAGGAGATCAATTTTTAGCTGTCGCATGCCTGATAAAAACGGTGTACTGAATGATGGCACTTCTAGCGGGGTCGGCTAAAAATACAGAAACGCGGTCTTGAAGCATAAAAGCATATACATACATATGTATATCTACTTCGACCGCCTGAATTTGAAGGACCTCTGGAAGAGTTCTTGCTGCTACTACTTGGCGACTTTGCCTCATATTGAACCCCGCAGAATTGTAATTTATTTCACTTAAATTTCAAGAATTTTTATCGAGAGATAACGATAATAATAGTCTGTTTCGCATAACTTCATGCATAAATTCTAAGAATTTTCATAGACACTAAGACGAGGCTTACGATAATTATACGCTACCTGCTAGCTTGTTGTCGGAGATACATAGTTTTCAAATTTATACCGAAGTTCTGTGAAACGGACTATACATATAAGGTAAATGCAATTGCAATCTGTCATCAAATTGTCGTTAATAGCTAGTGAAAAAGCGCCAAAGTATCTACATACGTGCATAGGTGGGCAGCACTAAAATTCTGGGGGGAGAAAAAATTTCTGGAGGGGGTGAAAAATTTTTAAAGGTAAAAAAATGGTCTTAAAAGTGGTCGTATGGCGAAAAAACACCATTTTTCGACGTTTCTCATCGAGCACTATCCAATGGCATCAAAAATTGCTAAAAAAGCAAAAAAAAATTTCTGGGGGGTATTTCAACTTCTGGGGGTTGCATACCCCCCAAACCCCCCACGCCCATGTGTGCATACGTGTGTATACATATATCTTCTAAATTTATGTACCCTGGCTTTGATTTTTGACATCTTTTACCAGCTATACTTATATACCACGAGTAAACGTGTTGGCTACCAAATTCTGAATGGGGCAAAATAGTGAAAATTCAGTTATGTTGGGTCTAATAACCTAATTTATTGCAAGTTGGTTTAATCTAGAGTCTATTTCACATAAGTTTGAGCATAAGTCAGCTTATTGTCGGACAGTTTTAAAAATGTAAGCCAAAACTTGTGTGAAACGGACTATAAACCCCCTTGTCCGCTTGTGCCGTGTCAGAAAGTACTTACCTGTGTTTGTGATGCGAACACACATACGTATGTATTTATATATATATATATATATATATATATATATATATATATATATATATATATATATATATATATATATATATATATATATATATATATATATATATATATATATATATATATATATATATATATATATATACTAGCAAAGAAAAATGCTCCGATGGACCAAAAAAGGAAAATACTTGGGATTGTGAATTATCGAGGATGTAAAAGGAGGGGACTAGGAGAAATCTCCCTATGTTATATGCCAAAAATCGCAAAATATGTTAAAAATCAGACTTTCTCTAAACAATGCAAAAAATCGAAGTATATTCTGCGGTCTCTGAAACAACGTATTATTTTAAAATAATTTTCTCTGATTGACATAATATCCTAAAAGCATATTACGTAATGCAACTTTTTGCAGACTTCATTCAACTTTGAGTTGCTTAATAATGTGGCTGAAAGTGAAATGCTGTTAAAAAATCATAATTAAGTTGTTCGAATTTCATTATTACTAAGCATGTCACTTAGCAGATACAGCCATTCTAAGTGTCAAAGTGCAAGCAATATTCAAATCACCAAAAAATTGATTGAAAAAAGCAGCGAATTAGCAATGCAGTAGATAACCGAATTGAGTGAAATAGTACATATCGATGCATTCAAGACAATCGATATTGTTGGTTCAAAGCAGTAGGAAACACGGAAGCTGACGTGCAACAGACCTTATGTAGATACTCTTTTACACATGTCTACAACAATTGTTTACTAAACTTTTACATTTTCAAAGGCCGCAGAATATGCTTCGATTTTTTGCATTGATTAGTGAAAGTCTGATTTTTAACATATTTTGCGATTTTTGGCATATAACACGCGGAGATTTTTCCTAGTCCTCTCCTTTTACATCCTCGATAATTCACAATCCCAAGTATATTCCCCTTCTTTGTTCCATTGGAGCATTTTTCTTTGCTAGTGCCCTACTTTTAATTAGCAAGATTTGGAAATACAATACTAGATTTCATTTACTGTGCGGTTCTTCTAATAATTGAATGTTTAAACTTTACAAAGCTACTAGTTGCAGAAGAGACAAACATTCTGATTAGTGATTATTATGTTACGTAGAACATCCTGTAAAGAAATATGCTTCCAAAACTCTCTAGAGCTAAACTTAATTTACATTTTAAACTTTACACAAGAGTGTAAAGAATTTTAGTGGGATTAATAATTTCGATATTGCTCTGATATAACGATCAGCATTTATTAAGAAATAAAACATCTAGAATGTTCTAAGAACAAATTAACATTAGGTGTTAATCACTTTACACTACTCTTCATGCACCCCTAGCAGACGTATCACATCAGTTTCCATATATATTTTACGTCTTTAGGAAAAAATAAGTTACCGTGAGGCTCTAGAATGAAGCTTATTATATAGTGTAAACTTTACACTAGCGACGAGTGTAAAGAAGATTTTAGTCGGATTTTTAAATTCGATATTACTTGTATATTACGATCAAGATCCATGAAAAAATTACGTCTCCATAACGGTTTAATGACAAATAGACACAAATGTAAATTGCTTTACATCACTGTTGAGTGTAAACAAACGCGCCCAGCTGACGTCCCTTATTTGATTCCATGTAAATTTTCAGATTTCGGCAAAAAATTCAGGTTTTCGCAAAGCTCTAGAACGAAGATTAATTAGCAGTGTAAACTTTACACAACGGCCTAGTGTAAAGACGATTTTATTCCGATTTGTAAACCTGATATTACTCGGATATTATTATCAACATTTATGAAAAAAATTGCATGTCTACAATGGTCTGAGGACAAATAAACAATGAGTGTAAACTACTTTACATCACTGTTGGATGTAAACAAACACGCATACGTGACGTCTCACCTTTGACTCTTTGAAGATTTCTAGACTCCAGGAAAAAATAGGTTTCTGGAATGCTCAAAAACGAAGATGAATACATATGTAGTGTAAACTTCATGTAAACACCTAGTGTAAAGATTTTGGTCAGATTCGTAATTTTGATATTGTTCCGATATTACGATTAATATTTATGAAAAAAATTAAGTCTCCATAATGTTCTATGGGCAAACTAACAATAGGTGTAAACCACTTTACAACACTGTAGAGTGTAAACATATGCGCCAGACTGGCATATCAAATTTGGTTCCTGGTCCATTTCTAAACTTGATAATCGTGTCCTTGACTCATAACCGGAGAAGCAGGTAGAAAAAACGAGACAGAAACGCATTTTAAATACCAAATTTTTGACTTTACACTCGCTAAATATTAATGTATAGACAATTTGCTTTGACATGCACCCGATATAAAGCACTTTATTTTTATTCTATTGGACTTATCCCGACTTCTGGACGGAGAAAGTGGCGAACAAAAAACGCAACAAAAACGTATTTTCCATCATTTAGAACACTGTAAACTTTAAAATTCCGTACCGAACTCCCCATTGAGTTTAAAGAAATTCGTTTTGGTACAATTTGTAGCTTTTGAATCGTAGTACATTTCTGTGTGCCAAAGTTCTCTTGCAAAAATTATTTGGTATGATTTATTAATCAAAATTCGGAAAAAACGTGTTTTTTCGCCCATTTTTCACCTCTGATTTCGAACTTTACACCCCAAAAATAACTCAATTTTGCGTTTTTTCAAAAGCAGTTTGCTGCGATGTGTAGCCCCTGAAAGGCACTTTATTACTGATGTATTCAATTTACCCTGACTCGAAAGCGGAAAACTTTGGCAGAGAAATCTTACTTAAAATCCGTTTTTTACACCATCAACTAGAGTGTAAACTTTAAACCCCAGGATCTAACTCACCATAGAGCATAAAAGACTTTGCTTATATGCAGAATGTAGCCCTTGAACCGCTCTACATTTCCGTTAGAAAACATTTTAAAAAACTCATAACCGGAGATAGTATCAGACATAAGCAGGTTGAAAACTCGACCAAAATGTGCTTTTTCACCCCCAGATTTTCGCACTCTTTACACTCCCATTCGAGAACTAATGCGGATTTCAACAAACAAAAAAAATAAATTTGGAGCATCCCTTCCTCTACAAATCTGTGCCATTAATTTATTTGAGGAGTCAATACTGAGCTGTCCACATGCCGCCTAAAAAACCTCCAAAAATTTATCCTGTTATAACGTTACACAAAAACTTTACACCTTCTTTACATAGCCAGTTTTGAGTTTCAAGAAAAACAAAAAACACGGGCAGCGAATTTTTTTATTATCTATCTTTTAAAAAAACCGCACCTTCTAGATGTGTCCTGTTATAGCTGTAGGGGGTGCACAGGTGCTAGGGGTACCCAAGTATATTATAGGTACGCGCTACCTATGATATATATATATATATATATATATATATATATATATATATATATATATATTATATTAATTTATTATACATTATAGCTATGTACATATGCTAAATATTTTTAAAAAGTGCCTTTTTCGGGCTAAAAAATGAGTACACGCCAAAAACATTGTTTTTAGACGTTTCGAACGATGCTCGTTCTTTGTGGAACATAAAAACTAAAAAATTTCGAAAGTTCGAAAAAAGTCGAGAAAATGAATATAGTCAAAAAATGTGTATATGGCTTGAAGCGCCGAAAATTTGACTTTTGAGCCAAAATGCTTAAAAAGGCACACTACGATTTTTCCGAAAAATCGACAATTCTGGGGGTCGCAGCCATTTTGCAGGGGTCAGTAGCATACGTGGGCAGCAAGAAAATTCTGGGGGTTGGAAGATTTTTTGAAGGTCAAAAAATGGCCTTAAAAATGGTGGTATGGCGAAAAAACACCATTTTTCGATGTTTCTCATCAAGCACTATCCATTGGCATCAAAAAATTGCGAAAAAGACGAAAAAATTCCAAAAATTGAATCCTGGGGGGTATTTTGTTTTCTCGGGGGGGGGGGGTGCATACCCCTCACGCCCATGTGTGGTCAGTAGCCATTCTGGTGGGTCAAAACCCTGTGACTTTATTCTATTAACTATTTACCGGTATTGGTCATGCTTGTATATGTATTACAATACTACTCTTGTCTGGGCTTGGGGGTACGCGCCCCCAGAAACCAAAATACCACCACAGAATTCAATTTTTGGATTTTTTTCTTTTCGCAATTTTTTGATGCCAACGGATAGTGCTCGATGAGAAACTTTAAAAAATGGTGTTTTTCGCCATACCACCATTTTTAAGGCCATTTTCTGACCTTGAAAAAATCTTGCACCCCCAGAACTTTGAAGCCGCCCACCTATGTATGTCATACTTAGGCCGTGAATTACACCCACGTTGGGAGAAAGGTTTGCGCCCCCAGAAGTTTAAACCTCCCCGCAGATTACTATAAACCACTAGAATCCGAAATTCTGGGGGAAAGGGTGAAAAGATATAAAATTATAAAGTGCATTTTTTGGTGCCCGAAAATGATGGATACGCGTCAAAAAGATCGTTTTTCGGCGTTTCTGACTATGCTCTATCTTTCTAGAGTATAAAAACATAAAAAATTTCGAAAAAATCAAAAAAGTCTGGACAATATAGTCAAAACATGAATATGATGGCGCGAAGCGTCGAAAATTTGACACTTTTGAGCAAATAGATAGCTAAAACGCTTAGAAAAGCACCTTTTCTACAAATTTGTTAGGAACTTTCGAAAAATCGCAAATTCTGGGGGTGAAAATTTTTCAGGGGGCGAAACACCCCACCAAGACCATGTATGCCCCCATAATTTGCTTGCTGCCCACATATGCACCATACACAGAATATTGGTTGTTACAAAATGTAATTTGATAAAAAACACAACGGCGAAATTGCCTATTAACGCATGAAATTACGCAGAAACTCACAAAAATGGGTGTGATGAAAACAAATTACGTGCAGGTACCTATATACGGTAAATAACATTTAAAAGTGGGCCAACGAAGAAAATTGAAAGCCGAGCATAAATACCATATTACTCGATTTAACCGCTCCGGGCGCTTATTGTTTAAATTTGGTCCTGGGAGGGGCGCTTAAATGAGTGGTGGCGCTTAGATTTTCAAGTCAATATTGTCATGTCAACTTCCAAATTTTATCAACCTAAGGAACGTGTTGTTACATCCCTAACCTACGAATCTGATACAAAATAGCATAGGTCAGTATACTTCAACTAGTATGTACACACAGGATGAAAAATTGCTACAATTAAAAGGGGCGCTTAAATGAGTGGGAGCGCTAATATATTCAAGTGATATTTCCGGGGGCGCTTAAATGAGTGGGGGCGGTGAATTCGGGTAATACGGTACATATGTATTTTCTACGCAGCTCAAAAGATAAAAAAATTACTATGCTCATGAAAACGACGCGATGATTTAATTCTACCTGCTTTTTCAAAAAACCTGCTTTTGGCCTGAAGCGATATATAGAGCAATGCTTATTCCTAGAGATATGGATTTCTTAGCACCTCATGGAGAAAAAGACGGCTTACGAGATCACGATAAAATTAGGACAACGGTGTAGGTAGAACTTTTTCGATAAAGTTTAAGCGAAGAGTCGAAAATTAAGGCGTTCGAACATACGTATGTTGTTACCACCACAAATGCAAAGCATGGCCGATTTGGGGAGTCAGCCGGTCTGAGCATGCATGTAGCAAGGGATCCCCAACTGAAGGTGGTCGTCGCCCACCCCCACCCCAAGCCAGAAAATTCTTATTCTATGCTGGGAGTTACCTCCGAATCTCCCCACCGCACGTGCATGTCTGGTTACCATTTACCACTTATTTAACATAAGTAGTTTCTGAGGTCATGCAGCTGGATATAAAGTCCTGAGTCATTACTTGGAGTCAGACGGAAAAAAATGCTGTTTTAAGAGTACAACGATTTCTCAAACTTTTATTGTTCCGACGCTTAGCGTCACAAAATCGACTTTTCGGCATAATTTCGTTGACAATAACATATTTTAGAAACGCTTGATTATATAAACTGAACAAGAAGAAACGCAAGCTGAAGAGCGACTTGATCCTTAGTGTTAAAAGTTTGAAACCTTGAACCAAAATTCCTCCTCGGAAGTATGTAGAATAAAACTTTAAAAAATAAGTCAACCTTGCTCCTTTAAATATAAATTTAAAAGGCTTACATAGTTACGAGCAGACATGCACGTGGGGGAGGAGTTAAGGGTCTAGACCCCCAGAATGGAAAAATGGAAACTTTTGTGGAAAAAGTGAGGCAATATGAAGGCAAAAAACGGATGAAAATTTGAAAGTTCTTGAAATAGACCAGAAACTGTGTAACAACGTAGTTTCAATGCTATTTTAGCGCTTATTATCGGTTTTTGAGGTAAAGCTCATTTTTTTGGCCCCTCAGACCGGCTGACCCCTCAGATCAGCCATGCTGAGTACCTATGATTACGAGTAAGTATCGTAGTACGAGCAACGGAGAACAAACGAAACGATCCTTGAAAAGCACAACTGAACGAGTACGAAGCAAAAAACAATCCATCTATGTGCATAAATGCTGCAATCGATTTGTACGCGGGCAAAAAACTGAAATTGAAACAAAGACAATTCGATTCAAAACGATTAGCGAACTAAAACGACATGAATGTGAAAAATGGGAAATTTTTCGGAGAAAATAAAGACCGGAAATTAATGTAAATCAAAAACTTTCCGCAAAGGTGCTCGAAAATTTACAAACTGCTGATAAGCATGACCTTTCCTCCGTTTTAGTATTTACAAACACGTCAGTTTTTTGAGGCCTTTTTGGCTCATTAAAGCCCTCTGGCTGACCCCCCCAGATATAAGGGGTCGTTTAGATCTGAGAGACCAGATCTCTAAGACCACGTGAGTTATACGATCAAAGATCAATTTGCGAAACATAAAAAATCTGCGTGTTTTCCTTCAGTCGCGTTATTCAGCTTTTTTATCAATCTGCCGCAAAAATCTAAAATAACAACTGAAAAATGATTTATATTTCAAAAAGGTTAATTTAGACAAGTTAGTAATCAGAAAGAACGATAATTCAGCTTTGCATATTATTTACAAAGTCGCAATGCGCAAGCGAGAAGCGAAAAAACTATACATGAACGCAGGCCCGGGATTTCATTCAAATAGGGCGTACTTGTTGAGATTACAAGAAAAATAAAAGCATTTTTTGAGCATTTTGCAAGGAGCGAATAACAAAATGGAAAAAAATTCACGATAAACTGAAAACAGCATCATTCTATTGGCATAATCTTAAATGATCTAAATATTGCTAAATACAAGGCGTGAGCTTCATTCGAAAAAATCTTAAGATCTCAATATTTTCAGTCAATTTTAATACTTTGTAAGAACGAAAAATGTGAAAAAATAAGAACAAAATCGAGACTTACGATGTCTAACTCAAATTTGGGCTTCACGGGAGACAAAATGTTATAGAGAACGGCGTGAAACACCGGAAAATATTGGGTTTTATAGTCAAAATGTACCGAAAACCCGTTTCGGCTGACTTTTGAATGCGAGTTGAAAATTTTAAAGTCTAATAAATCAAAAAAATCTATTTCAAAGGTCAGCATGTGTGCACAAAGGGCTGAGAGGGGGTCATACATAACACTACCCTGACAGTATAACGCACCGGACTCCTATGAATGGAAAAATGGATAAATTTATGGGAAAATGAGGTGAAATGAAGGCCAAAATGAAAATTCTCCTTTCAAAAATCCTGAAATCGACTAGAAACTGTGAAATAACGTAGTTTTAACGTCATTTTGGTATTCATAACGGTTTTTGGAGTCATTTTAGCCCGAAAAAGCTTATTAACTGAACCCTTAGACGGGCTGACCCCAAGCTCGGCCATGTTGAAAATGCTGAAACATACGACAGGGAAATAGAATATCGGCTATTCGAATTTATCATGTTTGGGTGTTAAGCTAGAATTGAGCCGGAGAATACTGGAAGTGCAACTTGGCTTCTTATAAAAAATACCCCCAAAAAATTTTGGATCCTGACGAAAATTTTTTGGGCCCGGGCAAATCCAATAAGCAAAATAAAGCGTATTAATTGAAGAAAGAGCACAGTCGTCGTCGTTTAGTCCTTTTGAGCCACGTGTAATAAGCGCATGATTTCGATTTTGGCCGCCAATCTTTGGTCGTCCGTACACCTTTTCAACGCCGCCGCGATCGACAAGCCGAACAGATCGTCTTCGTCGTAGTAGCGCCGGAAGAACGCCGCGGCGACGGCCGCGTCGTTCGCGTCGCCGCCGCCGGACGCGCCGGCGACGCGCTTGTCGTTTTCGAGCGATCCGGCCGCAGGCGACGACGAGCGGCGCGTTTGTTCGTCGATTGCGGTGGCGATGTTGCTATTTGCGTCGTTTGCGATTGCATTTGCAAGCGATGTTGCGGCAATCGATGGTGAAGGCAGGCGTTGAGTCAATTCGGTCGCCGTTCGCGGACGTTTGTTGTTGTTGTTGTTGTCGGTTGCGGAACGTTCGGTGGGCGATCGGCAAGCGATTGTCGACGGAACGGACGCGCAAACGGCGCTTGGCAAGCGACTGTAAGGGAACCCGTTCAATCGATGTTGTCTGGTGCGGCGTTTTAGCACGTTAGCCGTCGCTAAGGCTTCCTGTGAAATCACAAAACACATGATAAATTGGCGAAAGCAGAATTTTCATATGAAGGGGGGGAGTGGGCGGCATATGTGTATAGCATGAAAATTAAGGGGGACTCAGACCCAAAAAATTTAAGGAAGTGCTTTTTTGGGCTACAAAAGACGGGTCCACGTTATTTAGAAAAATGTTTGAAAAAAAATCGAGAAAATTGAACAAAATACAATCAAAAAATGTGTATACGGCGCGAAGCGCCGAAAATTTGCGACTCTTGAGCCAAAATGAGCTACACTTAAAAAGGCACACTTTTTTACAATTTTGACGAAAAATCGATAATTCTGGGGGTCGCAGCCAGTTTGCGGTGGTCAATAGCCATTCTGGTGGGTCAATTCCTCCGACAACATGTGCGATGGGTGGTAACCCAAACTTTCCCCAAACAGTCGAAAATATATACGAATGAAAGCACCTGAATGAGCCTCCTACCGGGGCCGGGGCTTATGCCCCGAAACAGGGGCCGCGGCCGGAGTAAGATGTTATGCATACTAATGTATGATGACCCTATAAGTGCTCACTAAAAATTATTTACGGTACTTTTTTTATTAGTGCTTGATCATATAACTGTGAAAAAGGAGTTCAATTTCAGGTTTCTCACCGTATAATGGTTTTTAATTAAAAGCTTATATAATGGTTTTTAATTAAAAGCTTAGGAAGTTAAAAAACGCTTTGAAAAATATAAAGGATGCAAGTGATACTGAATCAGTTCAATTAAATGACAATTATTAGCGATAAATAATAAATGTGCAACTGTCTTCAGATTTAAAAACTTCATGACTGATTTCCAGATAAGAATTGCGAGGTAATTTTGAAGTTGCAAATAGAATACCCATTTAACATTATCATTTTTGTCCCAATTTCCACTTTAAAAGTTCATTAATTTTCAGTAAAAACTGTTAATTTATCTATTGATTATATACACCGCAGTTCTTGGATTTGAGACTACCGATTCTACATTTTCTATTCCGAATCAGTCGTGTCTTCCAACTGTACTAAGCCATAAAAATCAATGATGTACAAATTTTTAACATCTTTTTATTGCCAAGATTGTGGCTGATGCGATAAATATTACGGCATAAGCTTGTTTTTCAAGAAATTCCTTAAAACTGTGAATTACGAAACAATATTTATATATGATTTTAGGTCAGGACACCAAGAAATGCGATCACAGCATCGAATCTCGCTTCCTTCCTTAGCTGATCTTTGAATTAATTTTATGCATTCCGTCTGTTCAGAATTAACAGATCATCGACTTTTGTTTATAAGATCTGACAGAAAAGAAAGAAATTTAATTCCTCATCCGATTTAGGCTATTTATTTGGAGATGAAGTATAAAATTAATAAATAAATCATAAATGTAGCAATGACATAATAATAGTAATATCAATAATAAATACTAATATATTTATTAATAACTTATTTAAAGTAAAGCGAATGCGCTGAATTTAAATTGCTTAAGTTGGGTCCAAATCTAAATTTGAGCTATAGAAACAATTTAACGATCAAATTTTGCCATTTGAATTCGTCAGTATTCTGAAATATACCATTTCTTTGGTTCCTCATACTTTCCAAGATTGATTTTGAAAGAAAATCTTGGAGTTTTGCAATTAATTACAAATATTTTAGCCTCGGACGGCCCGGGGCATAAGTGCGAATCACCGACTACTGCCCAGTTCTTGAGGAGATAAATACCATTTAACGCCTGATGTATTGTCTTAGGAGTTTCAAAGCCCACCGGAAATGACTTCTAAAAAACCTTCATTTCGGTTCCACGTTGAAGATCAGAATAGAAAAGCCAACAAAATAAAACCCTTATAGATTTGAGATTTATAATCGAAAAATCTTTAAGTACGTACCAGAACTTTGTGAGCACTTTTCGGGCTTAATCTTTGAACGGGCGTCGAGGCTTGCCCTACTTCTTCAGCATTTGGCTCAGAACTACTATCTTGTTCAAAATTTTCGTTTATGGCCAGCACTTCATTGTCTTCTGTATTTACGGGCAGTGGAGCTTCTTCGAAATTGTCAGACACTCTTTCTTCAATATGCGGTTCTAGCTTGACGCGAAATGAAGCGTCCTGCAGAATCATCTAATTTAAACCAAAAAATAAAAAAGTAATTTCATGCCGTTACTAACTTCACTTATGCATATTTTTCTTTTTTTAAAATTTTTTACAAGCTTTTCATATTTTCTATATAGCCATTCTAGCCGATAAAACATAGCTGTATAGCCTTTTTTGGCTCAGGAAACTAGATACATAGAATTTTTCGGACTCAAAAACATACCGTGTGAGTTCAGAAATACTATATAGTTGTTTTCTCTGAGTTTCAAAAGCATTTATAGCTATTTTCCCAACTTCATAAAGGACAAAATAGCTATTTTTAGAACCAAAAATACTATGTTTGTGAATTTAAAGCAATATCATTATTTTTTGCTATAGAATCGTTTTTTACAAAGCACAGAGCTATCTCTAAGTTTTTCATTTTGATTTTTTATCTGTCAGGAAAACAAGCGTACTCGTAAAATGTCTTTAAGTTTTAGAGAATATATTAATTTTTGGAAGTTATGGGTGGGCAAGGCGATTTAGTAATTTCAGTAATTTTTTTGAAGTATTCCTCCGCAATATATGGTTTAATAACGACTATTAAAGACAGAGTATTATCATTATTATATTGCATGGAATTTGTAGCGAATTAGAGCTTTACACTTTATGCATTTATACTTTTTAATTACACTCACTTATTTTACGAAGACATATTTCCAAACATCTAATTTTTTGTTTCCAAAACCATTTAAAGCGAAGTTTGCAGAAGGAGACGCAAGCAAGAAAAACTATAGCCTATTACATGAGACATTAAACGGTACTCGTAAACAAATGCGGGCGTGGGCGTAGGGTGTTCAGGGGAGGGTATGCATGCACCCCCCAGAAGGCCGAATACCCCCCATCAGAATTCAATTTTTGAATTTTTTTCGCAATTTTTTGATGTCAATGGATAGTGTTTGATAAGAAACGTTGAAAAATGGCGTTTATTCGCCATACTACCATTTTTAGGACCATTTTTTGACCTTTGAAAATTCTTGCACCCCCTTCCTCCCAGTTTTGGTGCTGTCCACCTATGCTCGTAAATGACACTTTTCGAATAGATTTAAATCGATCGAGTTTAAAAATAAGCAACAATCATGATTTATTGTGTATTCATTTATTTATTTCATTGCGCGAAACTTTATCACGGTATATTGTCCAGGAACCATTTTTGTCGCTAGTTCTTAAGCGTTGAAAGTCGTTTTCCGTGTTTAAGGTCCCTTAAGATAGTCTATAGTCCTTTGTTGCAAGAGTGGTTGACCATATTTTTGGCTGCAGATTCTGTTACCTTGTAAACTTCATTAGACTAAAATTTTAAATCGAATTTCAAGCGCATGCTTTAGAAGGATAAAAATTTTGGTATTTCATCAAGCTTAAATTTTAAGCAATCGAATAAGAATTTGACTCAAGTGGTTCCTCCTTCTTACATATGGATCGTTTTCTTCGGCGCCAATGACATGCATGCTCAGGGCGTGATCGCTGTGATCACTGTCATCACCTTGATCATGAAGACCATTAGAAGCGCCATATTTCGAGGTGCACAGTGATATTGGAGCATCACTGAAATTGCAAATACACAGATAGTTTTTCTACATAATAAAAAAACATCAGGGAGTCTTGGTTTCTATAATACAGTCTGCTTTATTCAACAATAATTAGGTCCATTTAGTGAAACTTTCGAGACCAATTTTATGAATGTCGTCAATGTCAAAAAACAATTTTTTAAAACAAAATTAAGCATATTCTTCTTCATTTAACAGCTTTGATTGACGGATATTAGAAATGTTTCAGCATGCATGCAGCGCAGCAAGGTTCGTATTAAAACGTTTGACGTCTGTCAAGTGTAAAACCAGGAATACTTTCCTAATGATGGTATACTACCTTCCAGTGTTCCACTGTTCAACAACAACATTTAAGAGTTATTTCTTCTATTTCTCCGATACAATTTTGCCCGATATGCACAAGGCCATATTTACGCTGAAGGGGCGGCCGCCCCTAGTTTGGTCGAAAAAATTTTGTAAGATAATAAGATAATGCACGAAAAGACTGAAAATTGCCTGTTTCTGTCACAAAATCATCAGATTTTCGTCGCTTCACGCCATTGCACTGTATCTAAATGTGCTCGATTACAACGGATACAGAAACAATGTTCCCCCTTCGGCCATCTTTCAGCCTACATCTCAGAGTTTTAAAGGTACTTTGCTCTGTTTTCGTTCATTAGTGAATTAATAGAATTTTGATAGCATATAAGTAAATCCTTTTTCGCATAGAATTTCCAAAAATTTCGATTTTTTTTGGAAAACAATACATTCAATCCCAAATAATGTATTTTGAGAAGATGAAAGGTGCGGCAAGACAATTTTTGAGTTTACTGCGGAAAAAGGTCGAAAATTCAACCTGAAAATGGCTAAAATATCAAAACTTTCAGGCGCTTCGCACCTTATTGATAAATTTTTGTATTTTTATCACTATAAACCTATAAATTGGTTAAACTTCAGTAATAGCTGTCAATAAACCCAGTTTACCGCATATACTAAGCCACTGTGCCATATAGTACCATAAAATTTATACGTATAAAATGTACATGACTTCTGGGGACCGTCTTTGTACCTGTACAAAGAGACCTTGTTTAAAAAACGATGACCACAATTTACTACATTACCAAGCCTGGATTTCACCCCCTCTGGCTACCTCTACCTTGACCGAATCGGAATCTGTCATTTTCAAAAAAACGGTATCAGCACATCCCTAATTCCTTGAGCAAAAATATGATTTACAGGCCGCCAAGAAAATAAATAAATGTCATTAGCAGGTATTATCCGGCGCGAAGCGCCGAGAAATTTGAGAAATTATGATCACTGACGGCCGAAAATCGTTGCAAATTATATATTCATAGGGGGGCCGCCTCAAAAATACACCCATAAAGACATGCAATTTTCACCTTTCCGTGCATTATCTTACCATTCAAATTGTTTTTGTTTCGATTAAGAAAGTGCGCAGCCCCCCTAAACATGGCTCAGTCCACGATTACAGCTAAAACTTTAACGAAGAACGTTTTTTCTCGGAAAAAAATCCAAAAACAGAAAATTTCCTTTCTTTTCATTTTCCGGGCTTTCTCAATTCTTCAATTTTCCAACTTTTGCTTATTTTTCCATTTTCCATTCCCGGATTTCAGCGTTGCCCGGTTAAATGTGCCATATTTCACAGAAAACGTATATACTGTATAAACGCAACGTCAACGACCCAGGGTTAACTTACTTTGCCTGTTTACGTCTTGTACTCGTATTTTTCAGGAATGATAACATTTCCGTGTAACGCCACGTGCTTTGACTGACGCTATTGGGATCCGGCGACGATTTCTTGTCCCTTTTCCTGAAGGAATCTCTCAACGATTTCCATCTGGTTTGGCATACTTCTATTGGCCAATTCATAGAGATAGCAATATCCAACCAAGCTGCTTCTTTCTGGACCGTATCCTTATAGCCCAAATAATTACTGTCGTAGATAATTGGACGATTTTTAATCAATTCGATAAGTTTGATGTTATCCTCAACATTCTTGCATGCCATTTTTGACGTAAAAGTTTCGTATTTCCCGTCAAACAACAACGGCTGTAAGTTGCTCAAAGTGATATTCATCGCTTGCAAAATATGCTAAAATATTGCTCAAATAGAAGAAATCTTAAATGAAAGTATAATGCATTTGAATGTATACCAATGCTTGTTGAAAAACGAAAAAATAAGACGAAAATACAGGTCCTCTGCAATATCAGAAATTCGAATAGTAGTCTGAGTATTTGCAAGCTTTCCGTCCAAAAGATGCCAATTACATTCACACAAGTTATCTTGGGGCAATCGAGTCAAAAAAATTCTCAGAGAAGAGGTGCGTTATACTCAACGAATGCCTTCATAAGTAAGACTGTAAACTGACATTCAATTATGACTTACTTGCCCTGCTACAAAAACATACCCAGTTATTAGTAATTGTACGGAAAATTAAGTATTACCTGCTTACGCACGCGACTTATTTTCGGAAGAAAACCTTTTTAGAAATTTCTGACGAGTCAAATAGTAAAAAGAGAAAACATCTGCCTATTGTATATTGTAAAATTATGAAACAACACTGAAGCAGAAAGACAAATTCTTAGAAACGAGACGAACGACCTTTCTTAATAAATCAGCCAGCCTAATGTCGATATTCTCAAAAAATTGCAAGATTATATGGTAGAGACTTTACAATAAGAGAGGAGGTGACTGCGTGCGGGATATACAGAATAAGCTAAGAGACGAGAGGAGCTAGGTATGGACAAATCCAGTGCTTTAATCATAATTAATCTAGCGACAAAGGTTTACAATGTGCAATAAGCACGAGATACAAACATAAATCGGAAACTAAGTTAAATGAACTATTGTAGGTCCAGAAAGCTTTTCGATTTAGTTTAAAGTCGACTGAACTCAATAAGCTCGCAGGACGGTGAAAAAAATTTCATACTTGCCTTAAATATATCCTTTTTAAGAATCGATCAGATGAAAGATTTGCAAAATGCCTAGAATAAGAGTGCTGTGTAAAGCTATAGAGAAAAGACGACTAATTCAGCGGTATTTCGGCTACGACAAAATTATGACTAAAAACTTCGAATATGATCGGTTATAATCTATAATCAATCAGAGAATTAATGTAATAATAAAGAATTCACGTGCTAATTTAAGCGAACGTATCACACAAAACGACGTTTGCAGCGCAAAACAAAACTCGTTCAAGGCTGCCGTTAAATGGATTGCGTTGTGCGATAGAAGAAAAAACAGCGTTCGAACGAATTGTCAACACCTCTCGAAAACGCTTTACGCGCAGCGAACGCCGAACGTTTTTGTCATCCTCTCTCCCTACGTCGTATCGTATCGCTTCGTTAGGCGCGTGGGCAAAGCGTGAAAAAAGCGCTCGCTCGATCTCCGTAACGTCTTCTTCTTTCGAAACCCGTCGTTCGTTCGTTTTCTGGGTTCGATAAACGCAACGGCACCTTATTATTATTACGTCGTAGGCGCACATGTCTAAGTGGGGCCGGGCCGGCCAGGCCTCCAAGCTACTCCACCGCCTATCGTCGAATACGGCGCATGAGCGCAACATATGTAACGCGCGAACGAATCGACGCAGGGACACCGACGATCGTTTCGAACGCACAACGTTACGGTCAAAGTATGCGTAGGTACACTGGCGCATTATAGTTTCGTTCGACGTAGTAACAACGTAATGACGTTAGGCCGGCAAGGATACCCGTACGCTCTACGTTGCACACGCGCTGCGCTCGACGACGCCCAAGGCTCTCCGTCGTATAAGGTAGGTAGGTAGGTACCTCTGTACATAACGCTACGTTTTCATCGAACGTGTGCGCATAACGTTGTAGCAGCATACGCTCGAATGCGTCGAAAAACAGGTCGCTATTGGCACGGGCTGGCCGGGCCGGGCCGTGCTCGGATATCTACGCAAACGACGTCGGTCGAACGAACGAGATTTTTCGATTCGACGTCCATACGCTACACGCCGTCTGTACACATCCACGCTTTGTACTTTCCCATTCAACATACGCGACTTCCCTTTGATGATGTCGATGGACGAGTTGAGTAGGTATTTCGTTTCGCTTAACCGAAACGCAAAACGCAAGGGTTTGCGACACAGAACTACGATTTCCTAGCAGCCTGAGAACCGTTGAGGGTGAGATGACCGTACGGTCGTAATGACGCGTGTATGTACAGGATAAAGACCAAGCCATTGTGGTCAAATTAAACGGAGGCTGTTTCGGTCAGACTGGCGAAACGACGATTGGTCAGAATACGGCACCCACGTCGGACGCTGGCCAGTGCAGTCGCCAGGCTGCGTTGTTTTCGTCGTGTAACAATGCGTTGCATTCTGATTTTTGCTAGATCGACACGAAGACGACGGGTTGAGATTTTGCGCGTGCATTTGCGGTTTCGCGAGTTCCGACCGCACACTCGTTTATTAAAAGAAACGTGTGCGGTCAGTGCGTACCTACGTGACGAACAGCAACCGCAAGACGGCCTGAATAAACAAAACGCCGTTACTCCGGCCGGCTGACTGGCTGGCTGCTAATATTTAAAGGACGGCAAGGCAAGAAAGGCCGTGAAATTCTGCCGCTGAGATATGCTACCTAATCGCGTTAGTTTCAAAACATCTAATGGCATAAAAACGCGTGTTCGCGAGACCTAAAAATGCGTGAAGCAAAGGGTTAGTCAGCCGCTTGGCGTCGTATAAAGCGTTAAGCAAAACTGAAAATACGCGAAACATAAAAAAGCATCGCATCACTGCCTCACATTTTTGAAGCAACATCGCTTGATTTTAATTGCACAACCCTTAATTTCTTTGTTAATTTCCTTAAAAACACTTACTTAAAGCGTAGTTTGTGAAAATGAGTAGATCGAAACAAGATTTAAAAAAAACCGAATACAATCAGACTTAACTATTTGACTGACTGAAATGAACATCGAGGCTAAAGATTCAAAACTATTTTATCATTCATTCATTAATCTCCTGTTTATATGTTTTAGCTAAAGATATGTTCTGAGAAAGATTCTTGTATAGATATGAACAGAATAATGAATATGCTTCGCTTAAGCTTCATTCTGATTCAAAGTTTTTGGTAAGAACTCAAATCTTGTTCCGCTGCCAGGCAAGAACATGTAATCGCATTTAAAAAAATATCAAATTCTAATTTTTCACATTTAAAAATTACAAGATCATTCTCCATAAAGCGATAGCTGTTTAGGCTTTTGCCAGAGCTACTTGAGAGCATAGATAAACGCATGGTCGGTCAGTAGGGCCAGCTCAGCTCGGTCTGTGGGTCAGCCAAAGAGCCTTCTAGAGCTAAAGTGGCTTCAAAAGTGGGAACACACTTTAGAGTAATCGATTTGTTTTTCCCATATGTCCTTCTGAGGGCACTCTCAAGAACCCCAGCAAAATACTCGAAAGCTATGAGCTTTAAAATTGCGATCTCAAAAAAATGTATGTGTGTTATGTAATTATTAACACGACGCAAAAATAATGCAATCAAATAAAGCTAAATAAAAATAGCACAAGCAAAGGAACGAAAAACAATATTATTAATTTACATCAATACCAAATATTATGAATAATGCTAGAAAATTTAAAAACTTTGTATTTTAATATGTGGATATACAAGTCGGTAAGAAATTCGAAGACAAAAAAGCTGAAAAAAGGATTTAATTACTCATTTTTAATTCTAATAATCAACACTTTTTATGCGTCAGGCTGGGTCCAACATTCGCATACGGAGACAATGCACCAAAATTGCGCCGCTGGCCACTAGCATACACAGGAAAAGATAAAAAGCGCAAGGACGGCTCGAAGTCATCCTATCCGGTCTGGCCGACCGACAATCGCACGCCATGCTCGGCGTCAGAATGAATACCGTTACAAAGTAAACGTCTGTACAGTAATGCATTACGTCCATCCCATTGTTATATTTTACTCTCAGCCGAAAGTAAGACCGCGTGAGCGTTGCAAATATTTCTTTAATGTATGCATATATACGGGCATTCAATATCGTTTGCGCGGTTTCCCTGCTCCAGTCCGTTGCGATCCGTATAATTTCACATGAAAAGCGTAAGTATACCGTAAATTGGTGCGGCTTCGTGCACGATATGACCCGATTTTCGTACGATTCAACCAAGCGACGAGGCGACGATAGAAAATAAACGCAGCGGACGACGCTGCATGTCAATCCCTTTGCATAGGAGTTAATTGTCTGCGACTATGCATACCTACCTGAAAACGCGGCGTTAATGCTTAGCAGACTATTTACCGCTTACTTTTGCGGGTAAGCATTGCCTTCTGCAAAACTGAAAACCAAGAGCAACCACACTGGCTGGAACCAAGTTTTGCTTTTTGCTGCTGTCCATCGTGCAAAAGTACCAGCATAAAGTCGCATCTTCTGCCTCAAGTGGAAGTACATCCATGTGAACAACAATGCGATCGCGCTCGAAAACAAAAGCCGCTAAATAGTACTACCATAGGTGGGCAGCACCAAAATTCTGGAGGGGGATGCAAGGTTTTTCAAAGGTCATAAAATGGTCTTCAAAATGGTGATATGGCAAAAAACACAATTTTCAACGTTTCTAATCGAGCGCTATCCATCGGCATAAAAAAATCGCGGAAAATGCTGAAAAAATTTCAATAATTGAATTTTGGGAGAGGGTATTTTAATTCCTAGGAGAGAAGAGTATTCGGCCTTCTGGGTGTGCATATCCTTCTCAACCCCCTCCCTCTCCACGCTCACGTGTGAGTATACGATTACCGGAAAATTGCTCGCCAACAATTGCTCGAGAACAATTGCTCGCCAGCAATTGCTCGCCCAGCAATTGCTCGCTCAGCAATTGCACGCTCAGCTATTGCTCGCCCAGAAATTGCTCGCTCAGCAATTGCTCGCTCAGCAATTGCTCGCCTAGCAATTGCTCGCTCAGCAACTGCTCGCCCAACAATTGCTCGATCAGCAATTGCTCGCCCAACAATTGCTCGCCAACAATTGCTCGCTCAGCAATTGCTCGCCAACAATTGCTCGCACAGCAATTGCTCGCCAATTGATTGCTCGACGAACAATTTCTCGCCGATCACCAACAATTGCTAGCCGAACGATTACTTGCTGAGCAATTGCTCGCCAGTGAATTAATCATAATGGGAATCGCTCCTAAGCATTGTTGCTTCTCATTTATTTGAATCAGCAATTGTCATTTTACATCGTGATGTTGCATACATTTGCGCTCATACATTTATCTATGTACAGATTGCTTCGTTTTTGGTAGGAAAGAGAAGAAGCAGTAGTTTCAGTTTGAAAGTATTCATTTTTAGTGTACTAAAATGATTTTTAATTCCTTTAATTTTAATTTTCAATCCTAATGCACTCGATAAAGTCGACAGGTGCTGGGCGAGCAATTTTTGGCGAGCAAGTCTGATGCTTAATAAGATGTTATAAGTATTGCTGTCGACTTTATTGAGTGCATTAAAATTTAAAATTAAAATTAAAAACATTAAAATACATTTTAGTAGGTACATTACAAAAGTATACCTTCTAACTACTGCTTCTTTTCTCTTTCCTTCTAGAAACGGTTCAATCTGTACGTACATAGATAAATGTATGCTACATCACAGCAGAACTAACTTGTACATAATTACAATCGCTCAGCAAGCAATCATTCGGCTAGCAATTGTTGGTGATTGGCGAGCAATTGTTAGGCGAGCAATTGTTTGTCGAGCAATCATTTGGCGAGCAATTGCTGGGCGAGCAATTGTTGGCGAGCAATTGCTGGGCGAGCAATTGCTGGGCGAGCAATTGCTGGGCGAGCAATTGCTGGGCGAGCAATTGCTGAGCGAGCAATTGCTGGGCGAGCAATTACTGGGCGAGCAATTGCTGGGCGATCAACTGCTGGGCGAGCAATTGCTGGGCGAGCAATTGCCCCTGACGTCTTACTTTACACTTCCGTAAGTAATTCAATATTGAATTTTCAACCGCGGTTTGCTGCAACGTGCATCCATTACATATGGCATCAATTCTATTCCATCTAATTTGTCCCGACTTATTACCCGAGAAATTGGCAAAAATATCTCAGACAAAACCTGTTATTTACACCATCCACTAGAGTGTAAAGTTTTAACCCCTAGATCTAACTTCGTATTGAGTGCTGAAAAGTTTGCAGGTAAGCCGAAGGTAGCGCTTGAGTCGTAATACATTTCTGCTGGAACAAATTTCTTGAGACTCATAATTGGAGTTGTTGGCAGACAAAAAATAGGCCAAAATGTGTTTTTTCACCCTCAGATTCTTTACACTCTTTACACTGCCACTCTGGAAATGAGACACTTTTCGGAAAGACTAAAAATTAATTTTTAGCTTAGTCAATTGTCTACATTTTAACCAGACTGTACAGAATGCAAAACTGATCTAGTAAAGTCCGGTAACCGACCAAAATTAAAAAAGTATATGCTATAACGTTACAGTAAAACTAGTGATCGACCGGGGCCCCGGCCCCGGCCCCGGCAATCCCCGGCCATTTTTGAGCATCCCCGGCCCCGGCCGGGGCAAGGTCAAAAAATGGCCGGGGCCGGGGAAAAATTTAGTGTAATTTGTATTTTGATACAGGCTGTGATACTGGCACTTATTTATCAATGAGCAAGTATTAATTTTGAGAACTGTACTGATTAGACCATATGTATACTTACTTAATCCTCTACTGAAAAAAATGTTCAGGAAAATCTGCATGTTTTTGATTCCTCCACTTAACTTATTTAAACTAAATGCTACTTTTAACTCATTCATTCATAGCCATGGCTAAAAGATTTAGAGTTGACAAATACGTTCTATTTCTAATTGGAAATTGTGCGTTTTCGACAAACTATTTTTACAAAAAACACTTTTACATTCAATTGAATGGGAACCACGGGCTTTAAAACGCGTTTCTTTTGTAATAGTTATTAGGATGGATGTTAATTATAGGCGAATGTAAACTACGCTACAGAATTGCGTCTGATCCGATAAACTTAATATGTGTCAAATAGTTTCCTAAGGTCCAATGTTGAGGGGGGAGATGAAATCCCAAATTGGAGGACCAGAAAATTAAGTGGTGGACTATTATTAGCCGACTCTATTTTGTTGTACGAGCTCTTGTGCTTGTACAAAGATCTCCGAAAAGGTCTTTGTATGAGCTAACAAATTTTTGTAGCTATATTATATAAATATATTTTTAAACATTTTTGGTTGCTATAATATGGTACAGTAGCGATTTTAGTGTGGTAAAACAGGGTCTTTTGACTTTTGATTGTATATTTTAGCTAATTTCTGAGTTTCTAACGCCAAAAATTACTAAAATTGTCTCAAAACGGCGCAAAGCGCCTAAAAATTTGACATTTTTCCATTCTAAATACAAATTTTGCCCTTTTAAAGATATATAGGACAGACAAGTTTTCAAATCGGAGCGAAGCGCCGAAAATTTTTTCGAATTTACCACCTTTTTACAGTTTTTATCTTCTTAAAAATCTTTGTACAAAGATTGTCCTGAAAAGTCTTTGTACATCGGGAAAAATCTTTGGCGGATACAAAAAAACACTGTTTTGTACATGCAAATTTTTGTATGCTTTAATATGGTACAGTAACGATTTCAGTGTGGTAGAACATATTTGACCTTTAGTAGTGTATTTGGCTAATTTTTGATTTTCTGAATATTTGACATTTTTCCATTTTTCCATTCTAAGCGCAGTGTTGCTTATTACAAGATTTGATTCGCATATTACAATTTTTGTAATATTTCTGATTTTGTAGTACAAGTTGTTTTAGCTTTCTCAGTCGAGTTTTATGTGTGAATTCCATCAAAAGCTCATAAAAATTTCGGCACTTCGCGCCAAACTAATATTATCAACTAAATTCAGGCCGAATTATCACATTTAGAACCACAATTTTTTGTATTTGGCGAAGATTTTTGCTGATGTACAAAGACGTTTCAGGACCATCTTTGTACATGTACAAAGATTTTTGGAGAAAAAACTGTAAAAAGGTGTAGAATTCCTTATTGCAAATTCTACCATTTTAAAGATTTTCAGGGGGTAAGCGGCTGCAAAAATGGAGCCGCGTACCCCCTTCCCCTGAAAATGGCCGAGAAATATACAAGTGACAGGGGTTTGGGCCACCCCCATCGACGCTTTGAAGCCCCGAACTTCCTTGAAAGTCAGAAAATATTTGATCACCCTCCCCCATTTTTTGGCAAAAACCTGCGCTTTTTTTGCTATTTTTATGTGTTTTTACCATTTTTGATTTAGTCGCTAACCCCCTCCTTCTAAAAATGGCGAGGGACCCCTATCCTAGATTTCCAGCCGTTATATGTATACTGAGGGACCCTCATAAAATTTTAAGCGATTACATGCATGTTTTATTGTGATAGTTTCTCTATTTACTCTAGCTTACATTCTGAAATAATGTACCACTTCGTGAAATTCTAATAGATAGGTACACTTTTGCCATACTAAAAAATAAAGTTCAAAAAATTCAAAAGATTTTCACCAAAAATCGTCTGACGGTGACTTGTGTCTTGGACCCTGAAGGGGTTATACCCCTCCCCCTTATGGGAATGTGTGATGTCTCATTTATTAGATCCAATACCTATTGCATCCAATCGCTACAGCAGCAGTAGCACTAGCGAAGATTCAAATGATATAGAGTAGGCTAATAGTAGCGACATGACTTTATTGATGATTCAGACAATGAAACACTGAACTAAATTTGTTTCTTGTGACATAAATAGTAATAAAACTTGGTATGAAAAAGGCGCACCTAACTTTGCGCTAGCCATTTACTACTGAATGGAGCAGTCGCTCATTATTTCTTTTCCTATGCCCACCCCAAGTATGTGTCATGCAATAATATTTTCCTTGTCTGATTCCTTGTCTGACCCCGGCCAGCCCGGGGCCGGGGATTTTTTTCAGCCCCGGTATCGCCCCGGCCCCGGCCAAAAAAGTCGCCCCGGTCGATCACTAAGTAAAACTTTACACGCTCCTCGCTAATCGAGTAAGATGTAAAAAGAAAAAAGAGGGCCTAATCTTTTTTTATTATCTATCTTTTGAAAAGAACCGCACAATACAAAAGTGTCCCAGTGTTGCTGTAGGGGAGTGGACACATGTTGGGGCACCTAAGTGATAATAGGTACGCGGTAACGCACTACCTATGATAATGCAAATCTTTATATCTCGGCGTTTCCTGCTTAAAAGTAAATCATCGTAACCATACGTATTTACAATTTGTTCAGCTGCCTGCAGCTGACCCTTTCGCAGCAAAACTTTCATAATTTTAAGAACAAGGCAAAGTTCAGAATTCTCCAAGTGGATGAGTAAATAGATGCCCTTTAACTTTTGGCCAAAAATGACAAGGAAGCGCCTAAATGTGACCAAGAAAACGCAAGTTTTTGCCAAAAACCGGGAGTACAAGTAGGTGTAAATTCTGACTTCAGGTGATGGGGACGTCCGACTTTGGCTGGGAATTCTCCATTCCCTATTATGTGTCTAACGGCTAGTCGAACACATACATGGGCGTGGGGAGTTGTACCCATACGTGGGCAGCAAGAATATTCTGGGGAGGGGAGGACAAGATTTTTCAAAGGTCAAAAAATGGCTTTAAAAATGGCGGTATAGCGAAAAAAACACCATTTTTCGACGTTTCTCATCGAGCACTATCGATTGGCATCAAAAAATTGCGAAAAAATCGAAAAAATTTTCAAAAATTGAATTCTGGGGAGGGGCTATTTTGATTTCTGGGGGAGGGGGGTATTTTGATTTCTCGAGGGGGGTGCATACCCCAACGCCGATTGTACCCCACCATAAGTTGAAACCCACGGAATTCTATTTTTAGTAACATTTTTGGCGATTTACCCCATCCTGACCCCCCAGAATTTGGGTGCTGCCCATGTTTGGTCGGACAGATATAGGTTTTCTGAGCTAAACAACTGTCAAAATTAATAGGTACCTATGTACGAGGATTAGTTGACTACAAGTATGTAACCATCGTTCGTATGCACACACTGACGAAAAAAAGGGTTTGGTGGGTCCAAACATGCAAGTGGAAAAGTGGGGCTTGAGAGTCTATGTAGACCGCTAGGGGCCAATTCATTACCACTTGGAATTCTAAGTCCCAAGTTCAAAGTCTTGGAAAAACGCGAAATTCTCCAAGTTTCAGTTTATTTGCTTCGTCGTTTTCCAAGTCCTTAAATTCGAAGTTGCAAGTTCCAAGTCTTGGAAGACCGGCTTTTTTCCAAGTTTTAATTCTTTTGCAGCTCGGTTTTCCAGGTTCCAAGACTTGGAATTTCCAAGTTTTTTCCCAAGTAAAAGTTCATTTTTCCAAGAGTCGGTTCATTTGCTCCGAAATTTTTTGACTTGGATTCCAAGTTTTCCAAATCAGCTGATTTTTCCTCGTCGATTTTCGGTTGGAAAACAGTTTCCAATTGCTCATATCCCTGTTTCTTATCGCGTTTTTGCAGCTTATCTTTCGTAAATCAGTTAATCATATATAATTCTTGACAAAAAAGATGCGCAAATTTTAAAAAAGCAAGATCATAATTTGATTCGGGTTAAAAGTTAATTAAAAATAAGACATTAAATTAAAAAATGGAATAATGAAATAAATTTTCTACTTGAAGCGAATAATTAAATTAGGAATATTCCTGTCGCATAAAGACGGTTAGTTATGCATTTATGTCTATGCAAAACAAAACGGTCATTAAATTTCGAGAAGTTTTGTTCATTCCGATACCTAAGAGAAAACACTACTGAGAAAACAATAAAAATATGGGATTTTAATTGCCGTAAATTCAAAATTCGCTTTATTTACTAAAATTTCAGATATATACAGAGCATGATGTAATTTTGCCATTTTTAAAAATTGCATATTTCACACGATGGAAATTTGACTGGAGAATGAGTTGAAGAGCAAGAGATTTTGAATCCTAAAGATCTTCAAATGGATTATGCATAATTTTATCTGTTTCCAACGTGATAGGTACTCGTAATTCGGGCCTAAAACTTCATTAAAAGCATGCAGTTTATTTATTGTTTATCCCAATACTTTTCATCAAATTACATTCAACACTGATTTGACACACACGCGCACGTGCATAAAAAACCTTCGCTAAAGGCAACTGAGCGCAATAAGCGCTGTATGTACCAACCAACAATAGAATCGATAGCGAAGAGACATGCGGATAGCATTGTTGATTGCCGAATGGACTTGTAAAATTCCTTCCGAGCCGGACTTGGAAACTATAAGTGCTTGGAAAGAGCAAAAAATATTGACTATTGGAAAATTTACTTGGAGACTTGGGGAAAAACGACCTTTTTCCAAGTCGAAAAATGTTAATAACTTGGAATTTATGTTGAGCAAATGAAGTGACACTTGGAATTTCCAGGTCTTGGAAAGTTGGAAATCAGGACTTGAATTTCCAAGTGGAAAATAATTGGACCCAGAATGGAAAAATGGTAAATTTTGTGGAGCAAATGAGGCAAAATGAATAAAAAATGAAATTTTTCAAGTTTTGGACCAGAACTGTAATAACGTACTAGTTTTAAGGCTATTTCAGCGCTTATGCCGGTTTTTGATAGCATTTTGGCTCAGAAAAATCTTATTTCTGAACCCTATTTCAGATTGGCCATGCTGTTTATCTATGGGTGAGTCTCTTACGCATCCAGGAGTAATTTTTCAGTCATTCCATCTAATGCCAATATTAGGGGTTGCCCTTGTATGTATGATCGTATTTAAGCGGTGACGATCATACTTTGGCGTAGGGGTTGCACTCTCAGAAGTTGAAAATCCCCGTAGCTTACTCTAAATCCCCCAGAACTCTATTCTTAGTAATATTTTTGGCTATCTCGCACAACCAGACCTCCCCCTAATTTTCTTGCTGCCCATGTATGGTGACGATCCATCCGTTATAAGAACGATCCGGCGCAAGTATATATAAAAAACATGGCACCTATAAACCATAGATTGGCAGGCAACAGCCAAATTCTGGAGGATCCGATGGGGCAAAATCGCCAAAAATATCATTAATAATTCAATGCTGGGGTCTATCGATCTTAGCAGATCACTGAATTACGAAACGACTTGAATGCGCGCATGAACATGAAATCTTATGGCATTGCCATAATTAATCCTGTTTCTCTTTGCATAGACTGTTGCTCCGTAATTTTTTATTTAAACAAATACAAACGGCCCAAAAAATTACTCAGTTACTGAATACAATCAGACAGAAGCCAAACCGAAAAGCAACGGGAACACAAGATGTGATAGATAATATGCGCCAGAAGTTGTACTTCAAGCATAGACGACTGCGACCAAAAAACAAGTCGTTTAAAGTAATGGGCCAAAAAACGAATTTATACGTATGTATATGTACGTGCAGGCCCGTAGCCAGGATAACATTGGGTGGGAGGAGTATTTCGAGTACCATTAGATAGTGGTCAATAATAGAGGCATTTGTGAGCGTTTCTCAACGAGCTCTACACAATCATGGAAAAATTTCAAAAAATTATGAATTGTTTTGTTTCAGTTTATACTATGCAAAAAATCTATCGCTTGAGCTATCAACGCAACCGGGTTCTCATCATCCAGTTCTTGAACAATTTCTTAATTTTTCGTCTTTGCACTCAATTTTAGTGCTTTGCAAAGAAAAGCCAGAAAATTAATTAAGCGGCGTGTGAAAAATTCAACATGTTCTTCGTGTCTAGCTCGAATTTGGGAATTTAAAAGACAAAAACTATACATAAGCGGCAATTTTGCATTTACTAGCTCAAAAAAACGCAAAGAACCTGTTTTGGCGGTCTTTGAAATGCACTGTAGACAAGAACCATACGACAGAGTATTTATTGTCCAGAAGTAATATGCGAAATCGGTGAGAAATTTTTTTAAAATTGTTTGAGTTTCAAGAATTTTACATTTTTCCCTTTAGGAACCGTTGCACGGAACAGAATTTTTTTCGTTCCGGGAAGAAGTACCCCTTAGCTCAGGGCCTGCGTATATGCATACTTACTACTTATATGAGTAGGTAAATGGCAAAGAAACAAAAGCAAACTCGAATTTACATAATATCGATAGTACGACTTTGACGTACTTATTTAGGAGTGTACCGGAAACGGTGGCCGAAAAAGCACCGAAGTAAATACGTAACGATTGTACACATAATATAGTGGCATATATGTATTTAAGTATAGCTGGAAGTATTATATACGGCGTACTGTAATATCCACGGGGACTAAATGCGCGTAGAATAATCGAAGTGGTTTACGCGAGAAAAGCGTTACCAAGAGGTCAGGATTAGAGTTTTTTGGTTAAGCAAGAGATTTTTAACCGAAAAGTTCGTTAAGTGACTAGAAATGATTCAATAACGAGAAAGAGATGATTCATTAATAAGAAATATGTAAATAGAAAGCCGAATAATTCTATTTACACATTTCGTACGGCATTTGCACATACGACCTTGCCATAAGTCTATTTCACTGAAACCTGCGCAAAAGCAGTTTTCCTAATTCCAGTGGCCCTTTTTGGAAGTCAATTGCTAAAATGATAAATACAGCCTAAATGAGATGTTTTAATGAGACGAAACTGCCTTTTCTAATGTTTTCATTCCAATTTGGCTCGTTTGCTCACTTTTACCGGTAAAAAATATAAGAATTCGTCGAAACTTTTGACTTTTCAGATTTTAACATAATCCTAAACAGTTTATATGGGAAACAGGACACGAATGTGTTAGTCCGGCGGAAGCCGGAAACATTTTAACATTTGATTTCTTTTGTCCCAAGAAATTCAGCAGAAAATGATCAATAACTCAAAATAACCTGAGAGTGACTCGGCTTTCAGGCCCTGAGGTAGGGGTAATGTAATAATGCCCCCACGTGTGTATTTTCAAAGAGAAGAATTCTTCAATAGTGGACTGCATTTTAATAAATAATATTTTATAATTTTAAACTGTAATAATTTTTAATTTTTCAACGGATATTTAAAAAAACGGACAATGTTTCAACCAGTATTTTTTTGTGTACAAGGTCCGTTTGTGCATGTACAAAGATGGTCCCTATAAGTCTTTGTACATTTTGTACACACAAATTTTTGGGTACTACAATATGGTACAGTAGCGATTTAAGTGTGGTAAAAACATAGTTTTGTAGTGTATTTTAGCTAATTTCTGGGTTTCTGAGGGCAAAAATCACTAAGGATCGTCATAAAACGTGAAAGCGCCGAAAAATTCTGACATTTTTCTTTCGAAATGCAATTTCTGCCATTTTGCAAATTTTTGACATCTTTTGCAATTTTGTCTCCCCAAAAATCTTTGTACATGTACAAAGACGGTCCCAAAGTCTTTGTTCATCGTGAAACATCTTTGTCGAATACAAAAAACACGGGATTTCAAGAGATGTAAATTAACCAAAAAGGTGGTTTAAACTGACGCGAAGATCAGGATATTATGCACAATAAACAAGGAATACAGGTTGGGTCGCCTCATGCAAAATTGTCCTCCTGCAGCATACTTGCATATCACTTTTGTAAGCTATGTATGAAAATCGATTCGCATGCACAAGGTTTCGTGAAATAGACTACAGTATCTACGCGAATTACAGTGTAAACAATAAGCGCAATTATTATTTTTTTAATTCGATGCCCGAACGCGACTGAAACGAATGATTGTTAAATGAGAACGAGGAGCGAACGCCGGAACGAATTTAAGGCCAACGAACGAAACGCAAAGTTAACAGAATAAGAGACGATAACGCGAAAACGGCCGAACTCCGCCAAATAGGCCAACTCTCATTTGCAGTCGAACCCCGTTAATAAACAACCCGAGGGGGACCTAGGGGTTCCGTGTTTACCAACCGAGTATGTTTATTAATAGAGTTGACAATTAATTACTTCTTTATATCATTCATTATTATAAGAAACAATACTGTAATATGGCAGGAATGTATCTCTCCGAAATGAGGGATTTTAACCTTCAATGTGTACAAAGCGTATGTAACATGCAATACGGCGTGCTTACTGACTCGACAAAAATGAAGTTTAGTGTCGTTTATTTACATATTCTAGCTAAGTGTTCACTAACCGATGTATGCGTTGTCACATAGACATGGTCTTACGGAGCCGTGTTTATTATCCGTTCAGTGCTAATTAAACGAATTTCAACTATGATAAAGCATAGCAGTTTGGCAGGCACCGAACAAAATGGTGTTTATTAAGCGGGAGCGTCTGCTATCCGAGTGATCATTAAAGAGGTTCTACTGTAAGTAAATTTGGCTCTCGATTGTAGCAAACAGAAAAAAGAAGAAAAGAGAGAGAAATGCGACTGGCTCGACACGCGGAAATGCAATCATTTCTTTTCAGTCGTTTCGGCTTCCTGTTCGACGGCAACTTCGGCGGCGGACGATTTTTTCGGCGCCGACGATTTTTCCGGCGGCGGCGGCGGCGCCGCGTCCTCGACGGTCAGCCGATCGCCCAAACGGCGCACCATGGAGACGACTCGACCGAACGGCACGCCCGGCGCCGACCAGCACGCTTGAAACGCGACACTAAAATCGCCGCGCGACGAATCGCCAAGCAATTCGACGACGCCCAAAACGCCGCGCCCGATTTCTAGGTGCGACACGCGCAACGACGTCACGCCGCCCAACGACGCGCCCACCCGAGTCGCGCGTCGACACATTTCGTCGACGCTGCGATTGTGCGACGAGATCAGCGTCACCGTATTCGTGCTCTTGTCGAATTCCACCTAGGCACGTAGAACACAGGGCGATTTTTTTGCTTTTTTAGTTCGGATTTTAGGAATTATGTACGAGTATGAAAGCACACTGTTTTGAAAATTACTAGAAATTTTAAACATTTTACACTTTTTAATTCGTTTCAAATTTAAAGTTTTTTTACATTTTTCGTTACAAAAAACCAAAATATAGAACAGACATGTAGCAGCTCATTTTGGGAGGGAGGGTACTGCATACGTGGGAGTGGAGAGGGGGTTTGGAAGGTATGCACCCAAGAAAACAAAACCCCCCAAGAATTCAATTTTTGAAATTTTTTGTTGTTTTTTGCAATTTTTTGATGCCAATGGATAGTGTTCGATGAGAAACGTTGAAAAATGGCGTTTTTTCGCCATACCAGCATTTATAAGGCCATTTTTTGACCTTTGAAAAAATCTTGCCCCCCTAGAACTTTGGTGCCGCCCACCTATGGAGGGTAGTCGTCCATTTAAGGAGAAGAGAGTAGATCTCCTTCAATTTTCGCCCAAACAACAAATAAACACCAAAAAATGGCTCAGGTGGATGGCATGGGAATCCGCCTTCTTACTTGTTAAAAATAATATATGTAAAAAGATTGTACATTAATCCCTTTCAGGGATTAAAAAAATCAAAAAATCTGTGTTTATGCAGTAGGTAAGGCGGAATTGACGAAAACAGTGTAAGGGAGATGTTTAGAGTATAGATGTACGCAGTGAGAAATACAAGATTATATAAACAATGTACATACATACTTTATATTCATGTAGCTAAAAAGCGTCGAACCTTTAAAAAATCTCATTTTAATTTGAAATTGACATTCAAACCTTTTTTATCCTAAAAAGATACTTTAGGAAATTTTTTTTCAGTTTTCGTATCTCAGAATTCACCCATGCTGCGCGCAGTGGCGGATTTTAGGGTTGGGAGTGGCCGCCATACGTGGGCAGCAAGAAAATTCTGGAGGGAGGTGCAAGATTTTTCTAAGGGCAAAAAGTGGCCTTAAAAATGGTGATATGGCGTAAAAACACAATTTTTCGACGTTTCTCATCGAGCACTATCCATTGGCATCAAAAAATTACGGAAAAAACGAAAAAAATTTTCAAAAATTGAATTCTGGGGGGGGTATTTTGATTTCTGGGGGGTATTTTGCTTTCTCGGGAGGTGCATACCCCCACGCCCAGGTGTGGTGGCCACCCCCCATCGGCCAAAAATAATTGGCGATATAAGAAATAGATATGTAATTTGCAATGGTTTTTGGCCGTCTGTGATCATAATTTTTCAATACCTATCAATGAAGTTTACTTACTTTCTTGGCGACCTGGAAGTAGTGATCGACCGGGGCCCCGGCCCCGGCAATCCCCGGCCATTTTTGAGCATCCCCGGCCCCGGCCGGGTAGGGATGCAACGGATCCGGGTTTTCCAATAATATCGGATCTCGGATCCGGATCCGGATCCATACAATTCAAAATAACGGATCCGGATCCGGATACGGATCCATCAAATTTAAAATACCGGATCCGGATCTGGATCTTTAATTATTAAAATAACGGATAATAACGGATCCGGATCCGGATCCATGAATATGCATTAGGAACGCTTAATTTTTTAATACTTAAATTTTTGTTCGCAAGTACGGTGCTCATTAGTTTCAGGAGCAGAATTACTGTAGGATGATGAAATAAGCAAAGCTGCATGAGCTTGATTCAGTGGTCATGATTGATCTTAATTCGGCGGTAGCTTGAAAAACTGCGAATCTGGCTTCTTCCTCTCATTAATCGGAAATGCCAAAAAGCATTTCTAGTCCTATCTGAAACTATTTCACGCTAGCTGATAACGAAACTAAATCGCAATGTAATCTCTGCGCAGCAAAGCTTTCCAGAAGCGGTGGAGGGGTACCACCCAGTGTTTTTTTTGTACAAGGTCCGTTTGTACATGTACAAAGATAGTCCCCAAAAGTCTTTGTACATTTAGTACATGCAAATTTTTGTGTATTATAGTACAGTAGCGATTTTAGTGTGGTAAAAGAGGGTTTTCGATCTTTGGTAGCGTATTTTACCTAATTTCTGGGTTTCTAACGCCAAAAATTATTAAAAATTGTCTCAAAACGGCGCGAAGCACCGAATAATTTGACACCTTTCCATTCTAAATGCAAATTCTGCTATTTTAAAGATATATAGAACAAACAATTACTCATTTCGCGCGAAGCGCCCGAAATTTTTGGGAATTTTACCTCTTTTTACAGTTTTTGACTTCCCAAAAATCTTTGTACATTTTGTACACACAAATTTTTGGGTACTATAATATGGTTCAGTAGCAATTTCAGTAAGTTAAAAACAGACTTGCTCGACTTTTTGTAGCATATTTTAGCAAATTTCTGCGTCTCCAAGAGCGAAAATCACTATCATCTCAAACGGCGCAAAGCGCCGAAAAATTTGACATTTTTCCTTTTGAAATCCAATTTCTGCCATTATAAAGATATATACAACACACAGTTACTCATTTCGGCGCTTGCGAATTTCAGACCTTTTTTGCAATTTTGTCTTCCCAAAAATCTTTGTACATGTACAAAGACGGTCCCAAAAAGTTTTTGTACATCGGGAAAATCTTTTCCGAGTACAAAAAAACACTGGTACCATTTGTATGAAAATGGTACCAGTGTTTTTTTTTCTGCAAACTAAGCATGCGGCGGATTATAAAAATTTCAAAGCAGAGGAGTCCCAGCAGATCGAAGAAAAGGAAAGAGGTATTCTTGTTAAGCACAGATTGTAGAAGATTCGCGTCAGGCATGTCTACTTTCCTTTGCAGAAAAACGCGCAGATTGCGAAAAGACTGCTTTGAAACATGAAAAACAAAAGGTGCAAATGACAATGGAAGCATGCTTACTTGCTGTATGAAATATTTTATTTATATGAGAGGATTCCTAATTAACTTATGTACGATTTAAGGGTAAAAAATGGAATGACGATGATGCAAGATAAATTGATATAGATGAGCGGTTAGTTGAGCTTATTACTTTGAGCAATCTACCATTTTCTTTGGTTGCAGAAAAGCTGCTGTTTCTTAAATACAATTTGCCTGTCATTGAATTTGAGTATTAAGTCGATCAAAGTAAAGCTTTTGTCTCATAATGATGTTGTTTCAATACAATTCAAGGTTTAATGATCTTTTATCATAATCTCTTGGATCCGTTTAGGATCCGTTTTAAACTGTAAAAATAACGGATCCGGATCCGGATCTTATTTTTTAAAAATACCGGATCCGGATCTTAATTTTCCAAAATATCGGATCCAGATCCGGATCCGGATCCAAAATAATACCCGATAATAACGGATCCGGATCCGAATATCCGTTGCATCCCTACGGCCGGGGCAAGGTCAAAAAATGGCCGGGGCCGGGGAAAAATTTAGTGTAATTCGTATTTTGATACAGGCTGTGATACTGGCACTTATTTATCAATGAGCAAGTATTAATTTTGAGAACTGTACTGATTAGACCATATGTATACTTACTTAATCCTCTACTGAAAAAAATGTTCAGGAAAATCTGCATGTTTTTGATTCCTCCACTTAACTTATTTGAACAAAATGCTACTTTTAACTCATTCATTCATAGCCATGGCTAAAAGATTTAGATTTGACAAATACGTTCTATTTCTAGTTGGAAATTGTGCGTTTTCGACAAACTATTTTTACAAAAAACACTTTTACATTCAATTGAATGGGAACCACGGGCTTTAAAACGCGTTTCTTTTGTAATAGTTATTAGGATGGAGGTTAATTATAGGCGAATGTAAACTACGCTACAGAATTGCGTCCGATCCGATAAACTTAATATGTCTCAAATAGTTTCCTAAGGTCCAATGTTGAGGGGGGATGAAATCCCAAATTGGAGGACCAGAAAATTAAGTGGTAGACTATTATTAGCCGACTCTATTTTGTTGTACGAGCCTCTTTTGCTTGTATAAAGATCTCCGAAAAGGTCTTTGTATGAGCTAACAAATTTTTGTAGCTATATTATATAAATATATTTTTAAACATTTTTGGTTACTATAATATGGTACAGTAGCGATTTTAGTGCGGTAAAACAGGGTCTTTTGACTTTTGATTGTATATTTTAGCTAATTTCTGGGTTTCTAACGCCAAAAATTACTAAAATTGTCTCAAAACGGCGCAAAGCGCCTAAAAATTTGACATTTTTCCATTCTAAATACAAATTTTGCCCTTTTAAAGATATATAGGACAGACAAGTTTTCAAATCGGAGCGAAGCGCCGAAAATTTTTTCGAATTTACCACCTTTTTACAGTTTTTATCTTCTTAAAAATCTTTGTTCATGTACAAAGATTGTCCTGAAAAGTCTTTGTACATCGGAAAAAATCTTTGGCGGATACAAAAAACACTGTTTTGTACATGCAAATTTTTTATACTTTAATATGGTACAGTAACGATTTCAGTGTGGTAGAACATATTCGACCTTTAGTAGTGTATCTGGCTAAGCGCAGTGTTGCTTATTACAAGATTTAATTCGCATATTACAATTTTTGTAATATTTCTGATTTTGTAGTACAAGTTGTTTTAGCTTTCTCAGTCGAGTTTTATGTGTGAATTCCATCAGAAGCTCATAAAAATTTCGGCACTTTGCGCCAAACTAATATTATCAACTAAATTCAGGCCGAATCATCACATTTAGAACCACAATTTTTTGTATTTGGCGAAGATTTTTGCTGATGTACAAAGACATTTCAGGACTATCTTTGTACATGTACAAAAATTTTTGGAGAAAAACTGTAAAATGGTGTAGAATTCCTTATACCATTTTAAAGATTTTCAGGGGGTAAGCGGCTGCAAAAATGGAGCCGCGTACCCCTTCCCCTGAAAATGGCCGAGAAATATACAAGTGACAGGGGTTTGGGCCACCCCCATCGACGCTTTGAAGCCCCGAACTTCCTTGAAAGTCAGAAAATATTTGATCACCCTCCCCCATTTTTTTGGCAAAAACCTGCGCTTTTTTTGCTATGTTTATGTGTTTTTACCATTTTTGATTTAGTCGCTAACCCCTCCTTCTAAAAATGGCGAGGGACCCCTATCCTAGATTTCCAGCCGTTACATGTATACTGAGGGATCCTTATAAAATTTTATGCGATTACATGCATGTTTTATTGTGATAGTTTCTCTATTTACTCTAGCTCACATTTGAAATAATGTACCACTTCGTGAAATTCTAATAGATAGGTACACTTTTGCCATACTAAAAAATTAAGTTCAAAAAATTCAAAAGGTTTTCACCAAAAATCGTCTGACGGTGACTTGTGTCTTCGACCCTGAGGGGGTTATACCCCTCCCCTTATGGGAATGTGTGATGTCTCATTTATTACATCCAAAACCTATTGCATCCAATCGCTACAGCAGCAGTAGCAGTAGCGAAGATTCAAATGATATACGTGGTCGCCATGAAAGATGAGCGCCATCACCCTCAGAATTATAATGGATGGTGCGTCGCGAGCGCCGCGTTACGTCCATCATGCGCCATCATCTCTTTTTCTATTCAGCGCCATTAATCTCCATCATCCCATTAATCTGGCGATGCGGACGGCACAATTTAGCTATTAATAGCGCCAACAAGGAAGAGCGCACGTGAATGCTGGCGCGCTTCCTTCTTGTTGGTGCTATTAATAGCTAAATTGCGCCGTCCGCATCGCCAGATTAACGGGATGATTGAGGTTAATGGCGCTTAATAGAAAAAAGAGGTGATGGCGCATGATGGACGTAACGCGGCGCTCGCGACGCACCATCCAATATAATTCTGAGGGTGATGGCGCGTCATCTTTCATGGCGACCACTGTAGAGTGTGCTAATAGTAGCGACATGACTTTATTGATAATTCAGACAATGAAACACTGAACTAAATTTGTTTCTTGTGGCATAAATAGTAATAAAACTTGATATGAAAAGGCGCACCTAACTTTGCGCTGGCCATTTACTACTGAATGGAGCAGTCGCTCATTATTTCTTTTTCTATGCCCACCCCAAGTATGTGTCATGCAATAATATTTTCCTTGTCTGACCCCGGCCAGCCCCGGCCCCGGCCAAAAAAGTCGCCCCGGTCGATCACTACCTGGAAGTCATTTTTTTGCATGTGGAATAGGTTTTGAATCAATTTTACGAGCAGTTCAGCATAGATTTCTTTTATTTTCAAGAATATCTTTTAAAAATTTTCGACGTTCTACGTCAAACTTCAGTAAATCGAGCAAAAAATTAAGCTTCTAAACATCCTTACGCCTCATTTTCTCAAATTTTCCGGCGATCCGCGCCGGTTTTTCGCATAAGTCAAAGAAATTTAATGATTTTTTGGCACAAGATTGTCTAAGATTTCAAAACTTTTTTCTAAAAATGTTGCGTCAAAAGGGATTTTAAATAGAAGTAGACAACTAGAAAGCCGAAATCGCTATTTCGCACGTGAAAGGGCGAATTTCGGACATATTTTTGACCTTGTTTGGAAAAAGTTGGGGTACCGCCCCCTAGGAAAATCCTAGATCCGCCACTCGCATGTCTGGCATGCAACTTATTAAACACATACACATGTACGCAGGGCGTACACAGGATTTTTTATGGAGGGGTCCGAAAATTGGTGAACCTGTATTTCAAGATAGTTCGGCGGTGAACAAAATATAGTGCATTTTCCGACGTTTCCAAAAATGCTTTACCCCCTAAGTTCACACCATTAAGCTCATATAAAAATTCAATTTTTTCGGGAAAAATTTATTTTTCCCCCAATTGGCTATGGAAAATGACGTTTTTTTGGCCGCGCATGAGCCATTACTTATAGAAAATAACAATCCTATAGCGCGAAGCGTCGAAAATTTTTAGATTTTTCGATAAAAATATGTCCATTTTCCTTATTTTTCATGAATTATCTTACTTTTTCAAAATTGTTTTTGAGCTAAGGAGGGGTAGGGGGCGACAGCCCTCCTCGCTCTCTTTGCGTACGCTTATGTATTTACAAATTTATTACCTTTACGCGCTCGCGCTGATTCACATTACGCAGACTCGATCGCAGAACCATGGCAACGCCACCGGGAGGACAATCAGGCGCCGGCATTTTGACTTGTCGCATGGCCCGATTCCATTGGTGACAAACGAGCTGCGCCTGACCCCTCGTACGCAAATCCATAGTTTCAAACATTTTCGTCAACAACTTCTCGTCCAACGATCCAAAACTGTAGAAAATGTGCTCTTCTAGTCCAATTTATAGAATGCCAAAAATAGGTAGGACACGTGTTATGCATGTACATTAGAGGGGGATCCCCCAGCCAGAGTCGGCCGTTCCCCCATCGCCCAAAGCCAGAAAATTTTTGACCTCCGGCCCAGCCAAAGTCGGCCGTTCCCCCATCCCCTGAAGCTGGAAAATTTAGGATCCCCCGGTTTTTGGAGAGAAAACTCGAATTTTATGGAAGTTTAGGAGTTCTTTAGCCGTTTTGGGCCAAAAATTGGAGGTCATTAACCCCTTCCCCCTAAAAACGGCCGGGGATCCCCCTCCAGCCGTTACATGTGTGACGCATACTTATACATATTTACGCACAGGGAGGGGTAAGAGGGGATATTACCTCCGCTAAAGCACCCAAAATTAAGGTACTGTCGAGCGATTTAGACATAAAATAGTTTATTTTTGATTAATTCTGACATAAAATACCTCCTAAACGCAAGTTCCCGTAGTGAAAACTCCGGACCACCCCCTGATTACCCTAAGCATAAGCATCTAAGATTTTGTAGCTCGTGCAATAATTTCTCAAGTGTTTCTTCGGTGATTTGTGGCGATTTCTGCTTTTATTTTGCGAGATTTTCGTGAAAAACTTCATCAAATTTTGAACATTTTTCCATCTTTTTTTGCATCATAAATAATTTTGCCTATTAAAAGACAGCAAAAAACCGGTGCTTTGAGCATATTATACGGATTTATGAGCGATGTTTGACATGTTTAAGAAAATTTTGGGTTCCGCCCCTGTCGGAAAATCCTGGATCCGCCACAGCACCTACGGACCTAAGGATACCGAGCGAATCGCATTCTTAAAAAAATTACATTAAACCCTTAATGTAATGTTACAGAAGTCATTTAGGAAACAAAAATATTTAAAAAAACAAATAATTTAAATTTGAAAAAAAGTTAAAAGACCAACCCCGTCTTGTGCGAAGCGCGACGACGTCGCTCAGAAGTCGCGACGCGTTGATAGCCTGAATAGCGATGCACTTTGATCCTATTGCCGAACGTAATTCTGTTGTTGAGTCGTATAGCCTTGTTAGCCGATTCGGGATTTTCGAAAGTGACGTAAGCAACGTAGTTTTCCACGACATCGTATTGATCGGCGTCGTCTTTGCCCGCGTCTTGTTCGCTGCCCGATTTGGCGTCCGCGACGGCGTCGTCGTCCGCGCGCGACGATTCCACTTTCTTCTGCTCACCGTCGGACGCAGTGCCGCCGTCTTGGACCTGTAATTATTTCAGAAGCGTACATAGTAACAGGGAAACATGATCTGGCGGAAGGGTTTCATCCATACGTATTCTCAGAGGGTTTTGACCCCCCACCTTGGCAACTGACCCCCACAAAATGGCTGCGACCCCCCGGATTGTCGATTTTTCGTTAAAGTTATTAAGTCATAAAAAGCGTGCCTGTTTAAGCGTTTTTAGCTCTTTTTGGCTCAAACACCTCAAATTTTCGATGCTCCGCGCCATATACACATTTTTTGACTATATCTTTTTCAATCAACTCAATTTTTATCGAATTTTTTCAATTTTTTTTTGTTTTTATGCTCTATAAAAAAACATTGTTGTACACTTGTACCCATCGTTTTTTTAGTCCAAAAAAGGACAATTTGTAAAAATTTTCACGGCTTGACCCCCTCCAGAATTCGCACGCTGTACATGTATGGTTTCATACCCCAGAAAAGTTAAACGTTTTCGCCCCTCCCACAAGAATTTGCGATTTCCCACAAGTTCCCAAAAGTAAAAATTCGTAAAAAAGAAGGTGTTTTAAGCGTTTTTAGCCATCTATTTGCTCAGAAAAGTCAAATTTTCGGCACTTCATTTTTTAACTACATTCTGTTCTCAATTTTTTAGATTTTTCAGAATTTTATCAATTTTTACTCTAGAAAGATAAATGCTGAAAAACGATGTTTTTGATGCGTACAAAATAATTTTTGAACCAAAAAAGCGCTTGAAATTTCACACCATCCCGGAATTTTTATGCTGTGCATGTCTGCCCACCAACCAAAGTCGGTCGAGCGAAATTACAAAGCACTACAAAGCATTGGTTAAAACAAAACTGACCGCAACAAAGTGAATTCAAGCGGCGACAAGCTTGTTCAACGAGTAACGATATAAACAAAGATAGGAAAATTCAAATGTAAATTGGAAAAAAGGAATAAAACGCGAGAAAACTAGTTTAAACAAACGACTAGGAAATGAATATATGATCTTGGGGTTGACGGGTTTCAACCCCTCCCCCATAATTTTTCCATCCCCCACAAGAATTGGCAATTCTCCGAAAGATTCTGAAAAAAATTCGTAGAAAAGGTGCTCTTTTAAGCGTTTGTATCCATCTGTTTGCTCAAAAATGCCAAATTTTCGGCACTTAACGCCACCAGTGTTTTTGTTTATACAAGATCCGTTTGTACATGTACAAAGATGGTCCCCAAAAGTCTTTTTACATTTTGTACATGTACGTCTCAGCCATCACTATGCTATGCTGTAAACTTTCTTTCGTTCTTTCGACATTATCTTTCATTAAATCCTTTTTTCATGTAATTTTTTATTGCATTCTCTACGATAGTAATTGGCTAATAAATATTATTATTATTATTATTATGGTACAGCAGCGATTTTAATGTCGTAAAACAGGGTTTTTTCGACCTTTGGTAGTGTATTTTAGCTCTAATTTCTGGGTCTCTAAGGGCAAAAATCACTACGAATCGTCTTAAAAAGGCGCGAAGCGCCGAAAAATTTGACATTTTTCCTCTTGAAATGCAATTTCTGCCATTGCAAAGATATATAGAACACACAATTACTCATTGCCGAAAATTGTTGCGAATTTTAGACCTATTTTCGCAATTTGTGTCTTCTCAAAAATGTTTGTACATATACAAAGACGGTCCCGAAAAGTCTTTGTACATCGGGAAAAATCTTGCCGGATACAAAAAAGACACTGCCTCGCGCCAAAAACTCATTTTTGACTGTGTTTGCTTGTATTAGTTCGAATTTTCTGACTTTTTTCAAATTTTCATGCTCTAGAAAGATAGAGCATCGTCAAAAACGCCTAAATATTATTTTCTACGCGCATCCGCCATTCCCGAGCCAAAAAAGGCACTTTAACATCCCCCAGGATTCCCATGCTGTGTGCGTGTCTGGAACCAATCGCAAGAAAACTAGTTTAAACTGGGGAATAAGAAATGCCATTCACTTCTTCTCCAGTTTTTTCCGTTTCTTTCTTCGCTTCCGCTTCATTTTCACTCGACTGGACGACTTCAGTGCCCGATTTGGGAGATTTTCGTCGATCATTGCGGCCTTTCTTAACTTTATGTTCAACGGGCGGCAGAACATGCAAATTCGTCACGCGGCCAAAACAAGCCATAAAATTATACAAGCCAAGGATGGATTTCTCTTTCGGCACATTTAATATCTGAATAATAAATTTATTACAATCAATCTGGAGAATATTTTCAAATTTTTAAAATTCGAATTTATTCCTTAAACCTCATTACGCCGGGAACTTAATGTGTGTATGCAAATAATCTTAATGTGTGTATGCGATAGGACGACTTCCCAAGTCGAAAGCGGCGAAGCTGTAGTACATACCACAGTTAGAGGAGGAGAATCTGTTTTGAAAAAATTTCCGTCTCAGACTTTTTCATTAAAAAACTGAATACTGATGATCGCTAAGAAATTTATAGCTCTTAAATGTACATATGGTCTGGACTGGATGAAGCATATTTGTCTGCTTTTCAAACTTAGCACGTCATTTTGCGCGACAAAAATGTACAGATGTCCACACATGTAACAGGGAAGGACAGAGCGATCACTAGCCCAAAAACGGTTGTCCCCTATAAAAGGGGAAGTTAGGGCAGAAACCATCCCCTAACCTCCCCTTTACACACCCTATCCCAACCAGAAAATTATTAACCCCCAATTTTTGGGAAAAAATTGAATTTTTTTGGCCTTTTCATGTGTTTTTGGCCATTTCTGGCCAAAAATTGGAGGCCATTTACCCCCCTCCCATAACCGATGCACAAGCAGACGTGTATATACAAAACAGCAACTATGGCTGTCACCCGAAATCCATAATCTCCTCTAAAACTCAAAAATATCAACCGAAGGACCAGTAGATATGCAAAGTCATGACTACTAAATTTGAACACTTAAAAGTCCTAATGTTTTGTTAAGGATTGACTAAATTATGCCATAAAATAGGAGGTCATCATGTTTTAATGCAGGGACGCAGAATATACGACGACGTCCAGCGTTAGAACATAGGCCGAAAAATTCTTATTTTCTGTATGAAATACATACATAGCATTTTTGCTTTATGCAAGTCAGACGAAAAACTATCAAAATGTTTCCACACTTCTCGCCAGGAAATTTGAACATTTAACATTCCTCAAAGGCCTCTTAAAGATTTAGTTGCATGTTATAACATAGGATGACGTCATATGTTTTAGCACATCAATGCAAAATATACGACCACGTCTTGCGTTATAACACAGACATTAAATTCTTAAGAGAACTTACAGGGCCAATCGTTCAAACTTAGTATCTCGAATCTCGACAATTATGTCGTTCTTATACGCGTTAAAACAGATTTTTTCGGCATTTCAGATGATGCTCTATCTTCTAAAGCAAAAAATAAAAAACCTAAAAAAATCAAAAACAATCGAAGAAGTTTAACAAAATATAGTCAAGAAATGAGTATATCGAGGGCTTTGTGCTAAAAACGGCCATCTGCAATATTTAAGGATTGGGTCTCCTGGCAGCCCCGTGTGCATCAGAGACGCATCTAAAAGTGCTTAAAAGGCCTATCTGTGAAAATTAATGTTACCTTGTCCACATTTGTTAATTTTCACAGATAGGCCCTTTAGCTACTTTTACATGCATCCCTGATGCACATGGGCTGCCAGAGACAATCCTTAAATATTGCGAGATAGCCTTTTTTAGCACTAAGCCCTCGATATAGCGCACATCGTCGGAAATTTGGCGCTTCTGAGCAAATAAATCGCTAAAAACGCTTAAATAGGTACCTTTTCTACGAATTTTTCGAAAACTTCGGAAAAATAGCCATATCTGACGGGGTATAAAAAATTGCGTCAGGAGGGGTGAAATTTTTTGTGCCCCCCGCCAAGGTCATGTATGGTTTTAAAACTCAATTTAGAAACCCTTTTGACCCAAAAACTGATGCAGAAAATGTTAGACATAGCCTCGCCCTTACATATAAAATGGAAGATGGGAGGATCCCACCAATCGAAGTCGGCCGCTCCCAGCCCCTCCCGCCAAAGCCAGAAAATTTTTGACTTTCCTTCCGATTTAAAAAAAATCGAATTTTTTGGCCGTGGCCGTTCTTGGCCAAAAACTGGAGGTCCTTTACTCCCACCTCCCCAAAAAAATGGCCGAAACCCCCCCCCCCCACACACACAACCACAAATTCAAGCCTTTACATCTATGGTCTCGCCCATTATGTGTTTAGCGCGACGTACTTTCACAGTAAATAGGCCGTCGGGCAAGTCTTCCGGCGGCATCGTAGTGTACGACTTGGGCTTTTGTTCGTCAGTCGCCTCGTCCTGCGGCTCCGCCTCGTCGTCCGTCGCCCGGTCGCGCAGCTTCGTCGCCGCCGCTTCGCGTCCTTCGCTGCGCGTCCGACGCCGCGAACGATCGTCGGCCCCGCGTCGAAAGCCGCCGAATCGCCGTCGCGTCCATCCGTCGCGACGTCGACGCCCCGGCATCGCATACTGATTACCGCCTAAATTTTAATTTGCTATCGATGAAGCGAGCGGTCACTAATTAGGTGAATGTCTTAGGGCGATCGTCATACGTGATCTGGGAGTACGGGGGAGTTTCCCTTCCCCCAGAAAATTTTCACCCCCCCGCCGAACTCGCAATTTTCCAAAAGATTCCTGAAAGTTCGTAGAAAATGTGCTGTTTTAAAGCGTTTTTAGCCATGTATTTGCTCAAAAGCGTCTAATTTTCGGTGCTTCACGCCATATACTCATTTTTTGTTTGTTCAATTGAATCGATTTTTTTCTTTTTCTAAATTCTTTCAATGTTTTTATGATCTAGAAAGATGGATTATCGTTAGAAGCACCGAAAAACGATGTTTTTGACGCGTACTTAGCATTTTCGAGCCTGAGAAAGGCACTTATAAAATTCCAGCCCCCAGAATTCTAGCGCTGTGCATAAGGGGCGATCGCCCATATATATAATAAATTGCCTAATATCAATAGTCGATTAACATTTCTAAATTATGCTTTGCTATTATCTCAACTGCACTTCAGTTGAATGGATATATCAATTCTGGGATAATTAAGTAGGTAGTTATTTTTGCTTAAAGTTTGAAACAGTATATTCAGAGCGGACCGAGTTGTCGTAATCGACAATTACTTCCTGCATAGCTGAAAAAATTCATGAAAAAGCCTAAAATTCGAAAAAATTCGTAAAGCGCCTAATAAGATGGAGTTCAGAACCAGAGTCACTGTCTGACGATTTTGAGATATCAAGCATTCTCTGCATGATTTTTGGGAACAACCGCCCGTCTAACGTAAAAAGTCTAGTGTAAAGTTTAAATAATCTAAAAAGTCAAAATTTTCGATGAATTCGTACATGTTTTACCATTAAAGTACAAAAACAAGTCAAAAATGGACTGAAACACCAGATAATGCAAATGTTATATTACTGTTGGCGCCTGGATTGTCATCCATCGTGCCCATCTGACCATTTACGGCATATTGACGACCGTTGCTGAAGCGATCTTCGCCATTGTTGCGACGATAGCGTTGCGAATAACTGGCGTTGTTTCGAGCCGGATAATAACCGTTGCCGCTGGAGTGATTTTGATTTTGAGCGTAAGTATCGTAAGGTTTCCGATAACCGCCGCTGTTCTTCGAATCCATGTAAGAACCGTCACTTTGTGAACGTCGACGTGGCTGAATGGATTGCTTAAACGCAGGCACGTATCTCTGGGGGGATGGGGGGAGTTCGGACCCACAAAATCCAGAAAACTCGGAAAAATAGGACTTTTTAAACGTTATTTTGTGCTATTTTCTTAGACCACCCCCCAAAAAAATCGGTGTTGGTCCTTCAAAAATAAAAAGGCAAGCTACGTGCCTGTTTAAACAGCATACAGTGCTCGCCACGAAATTTAAACAATGAAGAACCGACTGACTTTTTTCAAGAATGTTTTTTCGTGACCTATTCGATGAAGCCTTAAAAACTATCCGGATATGCTCAACTTTAAGAAGGGCGGAGCGCTGCTTAGTTCTAAGAAAACGCGATCTAAACGCTCAGGTCGGACCATTTAACTCAGCGCGCGTAGAGCAAATACTTATAGATTCTACACGTGCAATGCATAAGCATATGATATTGCAGCGTGGTCTTTAGATCTCCAGCGATTAGGTCGTGAAAAAGCGTTCCTAAATAACCTCGATCGGTTATTTATTGTTCAAATTTCGTGGCAAAAACTGTAAATAATCTTGGGGTCTCCAACCAGTGATCGACCGGGTACCCGGGCCCGGACCGGGCCCGACCGGTCATAGCAGGCCCGGGCCCGGGTCCGGCTGAAAACCACCGGGCCTCAAATAAATATCGTTAATTTTTTAGACGTTTACTATTCCAGCTGTTGTCCGTATTTCTTACGAATTAGCTAGCCTGTGATTCTATTTAAATCCATTTGCCTTACTTCTGCCCACCTGCTCATTATCATATACTTTTCAACTTCATATGTGCATTCATCTTCTACACAACGCTTCAATCAGAGGCGTAGCCAGGATTTTAGTTCGGGGGTACATACACAAAAAAATTTTTAAGACTAATTTTGCATTGAATGTTAGTAACGTTATGTACCTATGATAAAATTGAGTTTTTCGACCTTTAGTAGTGTAGCCTAGCTAATTTATGGGTTTCTGACAACCAGAAATACAAAAATGTTAATCAGCGCGAAACGCCGAAAATTTTTGGAATTTTTACCGTTTTCATGTAGAATTTACGGTCTATTGACGTTCGGAAATCATAAGAGGCGCAAAGCACCAAGGAATTTAGTAATCTTTTACTGTCCTTAACATTTTGTAGCCTGTGAATACTAATATTCTGTGATATTTTGCCTGATTTAGGCTATTAAATGCAATGCTGAAGCTTTACAAAAGAAAGAACAGTAACCAGCAGCGCCATGCGCCGGAAAATTTTGACATTTTAGCTCTTTAAACACAATTTATACCGCTAAAATCAAACAGAACAGACAAATTGATTTCGGTGAACCCTTTTTCCTTTTCGTCCTCCCAAAAACCTCGCTGCACATGTATATACAACGAGATTTTACGGCGGGGGGGGCGCTGCGGTGGCGCGCTTAATCGCCCCCTAGCAAATTTTGTAAAAAAAGCAATTTAATGTTAAATACTATCGCTGACATTTTCACAAAATCGGCCAAATCTCGGTTCTAAATTAAGCCCAAAACACTTAAATTTGATGAAGTCCTACATTGTACAAGATTTCTGAGCTGAAATGCGCTTTTCGACCTCTTCTAAGTATAAAGCGCAGCAAAGGGTGCTGCCAATAAGATATAAAAAAGATGTATCAATGACAATTTTGTTCTTATCGTTTTCAGGCCCATTTGTGGCCTTCTTATTAACAAGATATATTTCAGAAAACAGAAAATGCGCAAAAACATAAGAAAATTTGGCCATTCCTTTCATTTAAAATAGGATTATGTGTCCTGTCCTTGTAAAGAAAGACAAACAAAGCAACAATAAATATAATAAAGACTTTCGCGCCGGAAAATTTTTGACGTTTTTGCCTTTTTGAACTCAATTTTCTGGACACATTTCTTACACTCGAAAAATCAACAAAATTTCTGAAAAATTTCGGGGGGCATGTGCCCCCAATGCCCCCTGGCTACGCCTATGGCTTCAATACGTGTCCTAACCTATACACTACACAATTTCTATTGACGTCAATGTACGCTATAGTTTGAGTTCTAAAATCCAAACAGCATATCTTCTATCCGACCATATCATAGTCGCTGTTATGTCTGAATGCATAGATTTAATGCTCAATTTCCTTTAAATATCTACATGAAACCTTGTGCTTTTTTCAAACCGTGTTCAGTTGCACGTGCATTTTAATAATGGAATTGCGCGCTATTGTATTAAAAACTTTGTTCTTGCTTGAATAATGCTACCAAAATCCTTGCTAACTACTTAATTTATTTTTAAAAAGATTGAATAATTAACAGAGCTTAGAATTCAAAAATCTTCTTGATACAGCAGTAAGCCTTGCGTTTGACAAAAAACAAATGTAAAATCGGTCTAAATATGTATCTTATGCACAACATTATATTGGAAGCAAGGCATGTTGTTAGCATATATATAAGCCCGGGCCCGGGCCCGGTACCAAGCCCGGCAGCAAAGCCCGGGCCCGGGCCCGGTATTCTTTGAGCCCGGTCGATCACTGTCTCCAACCTCCCCCCCGAATTCGCGGTTTTCGAGAAGTTTCCAAAGAATCGTAGAAAAGGTGCCGTTCAAAGCGTTTTTACGTATTTATGTATGTGCTCAAACGAGTCGCCATATACTCATTCTTTGACTTACTTTATTCAATTTATTTGGATTTATTGATTTCTTTCTAAACTTTTTTGTTTTTATGCTCTAGAAAGATAAATCATAGTCTGAAACGCCGAAAAACGATGTATTTAACGCGCGCCCATCATTTTCCATCCTGTGCATTTGTTCAAAAAGTGAGAATAAATTAGGTACATAGGTAAAGGTAGGAAATCAAATGGAAATGCGGAAAAAATGCGTTGAAGATCAGAGAAATCGTCGCTGACACTCCAGAACATTTATATGAATGAATTTTTCGAATTGAAGACATAGACACTGCCTACCTATATCACGTTTGTATGGTTAATCAGGCATACAAATTTAAAACTTCCCAGTCAACGGTCTCAGCCTAGGCTTGACTGCAGCATCGCGTGTTAAATTTACGTACCTACCTACCTATTTTTATGTTTTGATCGACTATGAAGAAAGAACAAGGTCAAAACCGTCAAATGCGGTGTTTTTGACGCATACACATAGGTTTTAAGTTCGAAAAAGACACTTTAAAAATTTTTCACCTCCACCCCCACCTAATTCTCAGGCTGTGCACGCGTCCTGTCCATCCCCAGAATTCCCATGCTGCACATGCATATATGGTTTGGTTGCATGCATGGTTTTCACCTGACGATCGCTAGCATAACGCCCACCGCCGCCACCTCGAAAAACAGTTCTGTTGCCATACCGGTGATTATTGTCGCCACCTTCAAAACGGCGTCGATCGGCAAAGCCGCGACGATCGCCATCTTCGATTCCAGACGAAAAACCACCGTGTTTTTTGTTTTGATGATCAAAATTCCGCTTTTGATCAGCGACTTCCATTTCGAACTCTTATTAGCGATGCGAACAACAGTTGGAATGCGCGCTAATTAAGGAGATTCTGTCACGTAACCAGACATGCACAACCTGGGAATTCCGGGAGGGTGAAACTAAAACTTTTCCCTACGTTGCCTTTTTTTGGTCTCAAAACGGTGGATACGCGTCAAAAACATTTTTCAGACGATGCGCTATCTCTCTACAGCGTAAAAACATGAAAAATTTCAGCCATACCGGAAAAATTTGAGTAGAGAGAACAAAATGTAGCCAATAACGAGTATATGGCGGCCGGAAATTTAAAACTGAGCAAACAGGTAGCTAAAAACGCTCTAAAAAAGCACCTTTTCTACGAATTTTTCGGAAAATCGCAAATTATTGAGGGATTTAAGAAACTGGGGTGGGGTGAACATTCTTTTTTGAGAGGGGAATCCTCCACAAGATCATTTAAGCACAATACACAATCATCGACTTTTCTTTTCGTAATATATGTTGCACATACCTATTAACTACATGCAGTGCACAATACGGGAATTTTAAAGGAATCGACATAGAAAATCCTTTCTGAAGTGTCATTTCTACGCTTCAAAAACACGATTTTTACAACAAATCAGTATATGTAAGAAGTGGACGAATACATGGAAAAGGACTGCCAAGTGCCAACACGTTTATGTGAGGGTATGAGTTGAGTTTATCTGACAAGTTTTTTTTAATTTTGCCAGTTTTACACCATTCAGACCCGTAGAACTTGGCTGATGCGCATGTTCGCTCGCTACGGCATTATCGAGATTTTAAATCAGGTGACTCCACTTTAATAAATCAAATCCTATTTCGTACAATTTGAAATTACCTACCATACCTGGGCAATGGCTGACGGTTCGCCACGTCCAACTTCCAGCCAAAAGGGTGGGTCCCTAGACCCTGAAAAAGGTGGGTCTGTCCCTGAAAAAAGGTGGTTCCGTGCCTGAAAAAGGTAGGTCGTCCAGCATAATCCGTGGGTCAGTCACTGAAAAAAGGTGGGTCCATCCATGAAAAAGGTGTAGAACAGTGTAATAAGATGGTTCCTGTGCATGTTTGCAAACTGATCATGATATACTGTATCTAGCATTTCCATAAATTATCTCCAAAAACCTTCTCCCTGTACAAAACATAGCCCCGTCCAAGTTACCCCTTCGCCCCGTCCAACTTTTTGTTCGGCCCATCCTGGCGATGAGCCGATATGGGGCACTTGCCTAGGTGTGTTACCTACACTACATTATTTGCACTAATTTTTTACAGTAAGCACGGGTCTAGCTAGACATATACACACATGGCGTGCTGGGGTTTGCGGAGGTTTACACCCTTCACAGAAGTTGGAAAACCCCGCAAATTACTGTAGACCCCCGCAAAATTATATTTCTAGCGTAAGATTTTTGGCCATTTTTGGCAATCTCACTCAACCAGACCCCCCAGCAGTTTTTGCTGCCCATGTATGGACATCTTTAAGTGGGGAATTTGTGGGGTCTCTTAGACCAACAGAAGGACAAAATAAATTTTTTTTGGAAAAAATAAGCAAATGCGCTTAAAAAAGGAAGCAATTCGAAACTTTTTCACAAAAAACTTGAAATTGAATTAAAACTATCAATTAACGCACTTTTACGCAATTTTAACTTTTGCAGCGATTTTTAGGTCCATTGTAGGTCAGAAAAGCTCTCTGGCTAACCCCACCAGATCAGTCCATGCTGTTCACCTGTGATTAGAAAATATAAATTGAGATCGAGAGTGGACTGAACTGAAGCAATAGCATACCTATTCTCAATGAATGAACGAATGGAATAATTTATTACTGAAAACGCGATAATTACGAAGGATGTGAAAGAGTTCATACATCCGACCTAAACATTTTGACTTTCAGATCATTTTTAGACAGTCTGAGCGCTTTTTAAGTGAACAAGGCAAAAAATAATAATCTTTTCATGAAGCGTCTTAGATTTTTGACAGTCAGACAGTACCGGTCCGAGTGTCTCAGTTTTCAGCGGGGGAGTGGTTAATACCCTTTCATACCCTCGTGTATATATATCTATGACTATGATGCTAGGGATCACAATCATACATGCACAGCATGGGAATTCTGGGGGGTGGTGAAAACCTAAAGAGCCTTTTTTGGGCCCAAAAATGTCCGGTACGCGTTAAAAAACATCGTTTTTGGCGTTTCTGACGATACTATATCCTTCTAGAGCATAAAACCATGAAAAAAAATTTCGAAAAAAGTCGAATAAATTGACCAATATATCGCTTAAAACATGAATATATGGCGCGAAGCGCCGAAAATTTGGCGATTTTGAGCAAACAGATAGCCAAAAACCCTTAAAAAGACACTTTTTCTACCAATTTTCAGGTAAGTTTAGGAAACTTTTTGAAAAATCGCCAATTCTGAGGGGGTGAAAAATTTTTTGCGGGGGGTGAAAAATGATTCTGCGGGAGGTGAAAACCCCCAAACCCCCCAAGATCATGTATGGTCTCAATACTAATAAAGCTGAGCACCTATTGAATTTCTTCATATTTTTTTAACATTACGATATTTACAAGGTAAATTTTTTCAATCTTTTTGACATTAAGTTATGCACATGGCTTTTTTCGAAATAGAAAATAACTTTTAGTTGCCAGCTTTTTGATCCTTCGACCTCTCGCTCTAAAGTGCAACACGCTAACCAATCGACTCAAGCCACTTGCTCCTAAGAATAAGACACGAAGACATAAGGGAATCGTTTATTTTGTCCATGTCTCAGAAGGGTAGAAAATACGGATTTGGTCCAATAAGTACCTAGAACAATGAATGTAAAAGTTGATTTTTACGAGGGGTTTTCACAAATTGCGCTGTTCACATTGATGCCAATGCATGATCTAAGCCTAAGCAAATGGGGCAAAAATTGCTATGCTCGCTTCACTCGCTCCGCAATTTTTGACCCATTCAACTCGGAGCTTAGCTCATGCACTGGCACCAATGTGAATGCACATAACTAAGCCTAAGCGTGTGATAATAACACAGTAGTCGGAGATAATAGTAGAATTTTTTACTGAATGTTCATGAGTGGTCTGAAAAGTGGGTTCATGAGTGGTCTGAAAAGTCCATCCATCCATATATATATATATATATATATATATATATATATATATATATATATATATATATATATATATATATATATATATATATATATATATATATATATATATATATATATATATATATATATATATATATATATATATATATATATATATATATATATATATATATATATATATTAGGGATGCAACGGGTACCCGGACCCGTTATTACCCGGTTCTTTTTTGGACCCGGACCCGGACCCGCTATTGAAAATTTTGGAGACCCGGACCCGGACCGGAACCGGTAAAATTTTGCTTGAAAAATAACGGGTAACGGGTATTAAAAAAATTTAAAAAGATGCGAATGATGAAAGACTTGAATGGCGACTAAAGACTTCATTTCCAACTTCTAAATCTTCACATTAATATCAGCTAGTATTTCAAAAACAATCAGATTCATCTACTTGTATTAGTTTAAGAGGCAATGAAGCAGGGTCAAGGTGTTTTTGAATTTGTTCAAATTTTTTTCTGTTTGCAGGGGCGGATTTAAGGTGAGCGGGGGGTGGGGGCGGCTGCCCCTCCCTTATTGGCCAAAAATATTCGGCGAGATAAAGAATGATATGCAATTTGCAATGATTTTTGGCTGTCAGTGACCATAATTTTTCAAAACTTTCCGGCACTGCGCCGGATGACATTTATCTACTTTCTTGGCGACCTGGAAGCACGGTTTTTTTAATTCGGCAAAGATTTTTACCGATGTACAAAGACTTTTCGGAACCGTCTTGTGACAGTACAAAAATTTTTGGAAGACAAAAACTGCAAAAAAGGTTTAAAATTCGCAAACATTTTCGGCGCATTGCGTTGATAGGAATAATTGTGTGTTCTATATATCTTTATAATAGCAGAAATCGCATTTCGAAAGGAAAAATGTCAAATTTTTCGGCGCTTCGCGCCGTTTTAAGACGATCTTAATGATTTTTGCTCTCATAAAACCAGGAATTATATAGCTAAAATATTCTACCAAAGGTCAACAACTCTGTTTTTACCACACTAAAGTCGCTACCTTATTATATCATAGTACTCAAAAATTTGTGTGTACCAAATGTACAAAGACTTTTAGGGACCATCTTTGTATATATACATGTACAAACGGACCTTGTACAAAATGTAGGTTTCAAAACAATTTTAACAGCAGAAACAGCTATTTTTGCATAGTTTTCTTCTATTTTCCATTAAAAATTTCGATGTTTCGCATCAAATGCCATAAATATAGGAAATCAAGCAGTAAATCATGCTTCTAGACGTCTATCTGCCTTGATTTCACAAATTCTCCGGCGCATTGAAATTTAATGATTTTTTTCGCACAAAATTGTGCAAAATTTTAAAATTTTAAGAAAAAATATTGCGTCAAAAGTGATTTTATGTAAAAGTATACAACGTAACACACCGAAAAAACGCTATTTTGCGCGTCAAGGGCAAATTTTCGGACCTCTTTTTGACTTTTTTTGGAAAAGTTGGGATATGCCCCCTAGGAAAATCCTAGATCCGCCACAGTCTGTTTGAGTCGCTTCTGTGAAAATGGCCAGCCATTTTTCGGCAAATAAGGCGCACTTTTAACCGTTTGCTGCTGTTCTAGAGCCTGGATAAATGAGCTGAGAAGTATGTACATGAAACTTGCGAAAAAATAAGTTTTTTTCACTAGGCTCCGCACAGCTTGAACTTGGTAAGTTTGAATCCTCTAACGCCTTAACTACATATGTTTGTACCATTATCGCGTACAATAACGTGCACCTGCAAGAAATTCATAAAGATATTGTATGACTCAAGAATCTACGCGCTAACTCACTAACTATTTTTTAATGTCCCACGAATAAAGCATGTTTTCGGGCACTTTGCTTAAATATTGTGCTGTATGATGCTCAGCACCTAAAGGTGATGTATGCAAATTCCACTTTTTTAGCTTAAAGTCGTCCGAAATTGAATGTGCTGTTAAACTTAAAATTAAAACGTTGGGATTAATCAATTATGTTACAGAGTTTTCAAGGTTAAGAAAACTTGCCTAAACAATGATTCGCTGATGCCAGACCAAATGTCAGTCGTGAATGAAATACCGATTTCAACCTGCTCAGCTATTTTTCCCGCACACTTTCATATTCACACAGTACTTCATTTTTATAAAATGTTGTTGATTTAAGCTCATATAACGGAATCTAGAAAATAAACTTGATTAGTTTATATTAATCGAAATTTAATAGGCTATTAAAAAAGATAATTTCTCGCTTTAATTTCATAAAACCAATATTTTCAACAGAGTGAAAATGCTGATCGTCCAGTGCAATCATTCGAGCAATTTTTTTATCAATACGTCTCGAATTTGAATCGTTTCTGCCCCACTTTTTTTGCTAAAAAAATTATCGATATATATCACCTTTGGATGTATAAATAATTATTTAAATCACTTATTCAGGAACTTTAACTTTTTGTTGACTGACATTCTGAAAATAAGAAGCAATCACGCAATCTGAGTGCATTAAAAAATTAGCTGTATATAAATAATAGGACCATTTCGTTCATATAAGACATGATTCACAAATTCTCGTGGACCCGGACCCGGACCCGTTATTTTTTTCAGACCCGGACCCGGACCCGTACCCGGACCCGTTATCTGGAAAATTTGAGAACCGGACCCGGACCCGATATTCCAAAAAATCTGGACCCGTTGCATCCCTAATTTATATATATATATATATATATATATATATATATATATATATATATATATATATATATATATATATATATATATATATATATATATTAGAGATGTGCCAGGCCCCGGCCCCGGCGCCAGGGCCAGGCTGGCCCCGGCGCCGGGGCCGGGGCCTGTAAAAACAATGAAAAATTAATGAAAAATCGAACAAAATTAATCTTTTTGCCGAATTACGCAACATAATATTTATTTATTTGCAAAAATAAGCTAAATTTCGTTAAAATTAAGCTTAGGCTACTGTTGTGTTTCGCTTCAGGTAATCTAATAATCAAGATTTGAGTGAGCATTGAAACAATTCGATACATTCTTGAATAGCTTAGCTCAATTAACAATTTTTATTGCGAAAATAAGCACGTTTGACCGATAATTCTTAGACAATAAATTTTAAAATGTAAGGGGCTTTCACCAGTGTCTGTAAAATTGTTTTATAAATCGATATGCTAGGGTACGGCAACTTATTTTATCATCCAGATAGAATTCGTTTGCTTTAATATATGCGATTTTTCACTAATTTCGGGCGCTGTGCACCAAATAATAGAGCAAATGTCTTCATTTTTGTGTGGTTTTCAATTAATTTTTTAAAAATTATTTTAATTTGATTATGCATGTTCCCTAATGTTGGTAAATGATTTTTCGTCGTATGTACAAGCATTTTTCGCCCCTATGATTTTGTTGATATTCTAGAGATGAGTTTTTCAAGCGTGTAGTTAATCTCTGGATTACTTATTTCTCGTGCAATGAAATCGTAATCTTTTGTATTGTACTGGTTTGCTCGTCTATTTCTTTCATCGAATCAGCATAAATACTATAGGAAAGTCATATTCTGTTCATCATAGGTTATTGTTTTCTATGCCTAACAGCTATATTCACAATTATTTATTAATTTTTTGTTTATTTCTCTTTTATCTGCTTATTTTTAAGTCTTTAATTCATTAAAGCAATATGTAATTGCTTACAATAGTAATACTAAGATGTTAGGTCAGTATAGAAATAATGTGGAGTGGATGCTTGGTATAGCTTAGTAAGTATAGGGTATATGTTTTGTACAGGCCCGCCCCGGCCAGGCCCAGGCCCCGGCCCCGGCAAAAAGAAAGGCCCCGGCACATCTCTAATATATATATATATATATATATATATATATATATATATATATATATATACGACAAAATATATCATATAATAAATATACGACAATGTTGTATATACCGTAATGTTAAAAAAAGATGGAAAAATTCGATAGGTGCTAACTCCATAAGTGCTGAGGTCTTAATGTAGATTTCCCTGAAGTCTACTATTGTTGCCGATTTCCTGTCCTCCAGAAACTTTGTTTCGATGCAATCCGAGCACTGCCTTGTTTTCCACTTTACTTGATTCGAGCCAGTTGGGGGCAGCTGTCACCGAAAACTACTTGTTGTAGGTATACGTACTTGAGCGCGATCCGCCTGTAGCCATTACTATGCTATGCTGTAAACTTTCTTTCGTACTTTCGACATTATCTTTCATTAAATCCATCTTTCATGTAATTTTTTGTTGCATTTTGTAAGGTAGTAATTGACTAATAAATAATATTATTATTAAAACGTGGCTATAATATATATATATATATATATATATATATATATATATATATATATATATATATATATATATATATATATATGAACCAGCCACACCAATGCCCGAATGCCTAGAAGTAGAGTGACTGACGCGGTGCTCTGGGACCATTAACAAATACTATTAAACATAAGTCAGCCCCCGGCACGAATCTCCGGGAAATTTTGAAAGTTCAGCTTTCTAGAACGCATTTTGCAATAAAAATTCCTAATCCTCAAAAATTCTTTTAAACCTTGAAAATTTTATAAAATCCGGACCAAACAAACCTAAAATGAATCTAAAACGCGGGAAAAACCAAACCCTACGGTTGGCGATCCTGGGCAAACAAACTGCTATGATCAGCAAGCACAGTCATTTCGTTTTATCACCTCTCTTTGATTAGGTTGATTCAATACAGTAAGTAAAATTAAAACTGCGGATACAACATGACTTGCCAAATTCAAAGCAACAATCTATTTTTATTGATGCAGACTATTTCACGAAACCTCGTGCATAGACCGCAATTTCTGAATCAATGCAAATCGATTACTAAAGCAGTCTAAACTTCAGTCAAAATTACAATAGTGTTTAGCAACTGATCAGCACGTGAAGTTTTGCTATACAAAATTGTATTACAGTAGGCTGCCTACAAGCCACTTTTTGTAGCTACTCGCTTGAGTGCTTAACTGATTTCCATGAACATGGTTCTCTGAAATAGATTATAGATGATTGCCTGATGCTTTGTAAAGTGAACAGTTAGTTTTAATAAATATTAATAATAAAAACAATAATAATTATAATCATAATAATGGTAAAATTTTAATAATAATAATAATAATAATAATAATAATAATAATAATAATAATAATAATCATAATAATAATAATAATATTAATAATAATAATAATAATAATTAATAATAATATCAATAATAATAATAATAATAATAATATTAATAATAATAATAATAATCATAATCATAATAATAATCTTAATAATAATGATAATAATAATAATATTACTGCATCATAATTTAGAAATATTTATTATTTAATCTGGTCAATGTGCAATACTGCATCATTATTTAGAAATATTTATTTTTGCATCGATCACATTGCCGCAATTTTCGGTAATATTTATTTATGGCCAGTCATGTACGTTACTACCAAAGAAAAATGCTCCGATGGAACAAAAAAGATGAATATACTTGGAATTGTGGATTATTATGGATGTAAAAGGAGGGGACTAGGAAAAATCTACCTAAAGTCGGAAAATCTGCTAAAAATCACACTTTCTCTAAGCAACGCAAAAAATCGATGTATATTCTGCGGCCAACAGATTAAAATAAATATTCAACCATAACAATGATTGAAACAGCAGCACGTTAGCTATGCAGTAGCTATGGGAAATGATATTAAGTAAACTAACAGTCTTCCAAGCCAATTGAATGAAATAGCAAACATCGAAGACAATTGAAGACATGGTTGGTTAAAAACAGTAGGAAACACGTAAGTTGACTTGAAACAGACTTAATGTAGATACACTAGCATGCCCGAAACGATTGTGTGCACTAATCAATCGGCTCCTGCTTTGCTTGCTATAATGCTCATAAAACAAAACAACTTTAAATACAATACCTCTTAGTTTTCTATCAATCAGGTGCCAGCAATTTAAAAAAGTAACCTTGATAGATTTCGTTTCTACACTCTTATCTGAAACTTCGAACATTATTTAAAAAAGACACTTTTTTAGAGGCCGCAGAATATACATCGATTTTTTGCGTTGCTTAGAGAAAGTGTGATTTTTAGCAGATTTTCCGACTTTAGGTAGATTTTTCCTAGTCCCCTCCTTTTACATCCATAATAATCCACAATTCCAAGTATATTCATTTTTTTTGTTCTATCGGAGCATTTTTCTTTGCTAGTACACTACTTTTGATTAGCGTGATTTCAGTACATCAGTCAGTAAACACAATCAGTAACATGCCACAATAATGACAACAGTCCAAGAACGCGGAAAACAATATTGTTCTTAACATCAGCATTATCCTTTTTAAACAATACAACCTTATTGACACCATCCATTTTCAAATTAAAACTGCATTAAGTTATTTCTTCTTAATGTGCAGTTCACTTATAATCAAGCACAAAAATTTAACCAACGAATTCACATTGCAAATCCTCACTCAATCAATACACAAGCACAATGTGTTGTGACTTTTGAAATTGAAAACACCCAATTTTCAATTTTCAAATTGAAAATTGGATCAATTTTCAAATTGAAAATTGGGTCAATTTTCAAATTGAAAATTGGGTGTTTGAATTTGCGATGAAGAAAATAATCAAAAGATAGTCACTTGGTTTATTTAAGCCGAGTAATAAAATAACGACCGTCCACCAATTCCAAACTAAACGCAACTAATCTGATCACTATGAAAAAGTTTTGAAAAATGAGCTTGCTAAGCGAGAGTTGTAAACCAAGAGAAACTTAAAGTTAAAACCTACCATTAAATTATGAGAGAATTATTAAAGATTTTAGACTTCAAGAAAATGGAAAAGGCGGGATGTTGGTAAATTAGAAGGCAAAGATTTTCGGCAAAAATTCAAAAACTTCACGCAAATATCAAATGTAAGGAACACTAACGCTTTGATTTGGTAGTAAAATAAATTTGTAGTATAGACTACATATTAACAACAAATGAATAGTGCAAACTTTACACAACTACTATAGTCTGTTTCATTTATCCGAGAGCTTTTTCAGCAAATGTTTTCGGAGCATACAGTAACCCCCTTCTTTCTTGTTTACTGTAGGTCGCTAGATCTAACTATAGCTATGTAGTAAAGACGGGTTTTTCAACAACATTTTTGCGGCATAATTTATTCTCGTCTTCCAGCAGATCAATTAACTCTGATAAAAATCGCGCATTCATCACATCCTGAGTCGACACTTTAAACACAATCGACTAAGATGCTAAGAAACGGCGCGAACTGCCGCATAGCTTAGTGGCAAAACCTCTTGATTGTAGTCGAAGCAACCCGGGTTCGATTCTAGCCGATAGCTTTTTGTTTAGCGCACTTACTGTAGTATGTCCCAGCACTGATTAAATGCCTAAATCAAATTTATTTGGGCGCATTAGTGCATTAAAAATGGAAGAATTCTAACCACTCGCCCTCACTGAGCTGATCTGCTGGAGTACAGTAATTCGTCTTGTTTAGCTTACTGTAGCCCTTGAAAGAATTGACTAAAAAGCTCTCGAATAAATGAAACAGACTATAGGTGTAAAGAATACTAACAGTTTACGGCTTATTAATGTACATGATTACAATAAAGCTGTATATCTTTGTCGACTTCTGTGCACAGTAGTGTGATTGCTGGTTCATTTTAAACCACTTTTGCAGGCAATTTACATCAATTAAACGATAGCTCTCCATGTGCAAGATTTTGTGAAACATATTATAAACACGGCTAAGAAAGATTTAACTTTAATGCAACCCATTTAAGACAAAATTACATCTCTTCAATGATCTAAGGACACTTGAACATAATTTTTAAATCACTTTAGATTACTTTTGAGGGTAAACAAACTCACTTAATTGATGTCTCACATATGAATCCTTGAAAATTTCTTGACTTCAGTTACAAAGTCTCTGCAAGTCTATCGAATTAGGGTTAACACGTAACGTAAACTTTACACAAACACATAGCGTAAAGAATATTTTAGTCGGATTCGTAATTTTGATATTGCTCCGATATTTCTTTCAACATTTATGGAAAAATGAGTCTCCATAATGTTTTAAAGACAATAAACATTAGGTTTAAACCACTTTGCAATACTGCTGAGTGTAAGCAAGCGCGCCCAATTGACGTATATATTTCATTCCCTGTAAATTTTTATATCTCAGGAAAAAATTTCGATTTTTGCAATGCTCTAGAACAAAGGCTAACATGCAGTGTAAAAAATTACTCGGATATTATGATCAACATTCATGAAAAAATTATGTCTCTACAATGGTCTGAGGACATATAAACAATGAATGTAAACTACTTTACATCACTGTTGGATGTAAACAAACGCGCCTACGTGACGTCTCACATTTGATCCTTTGAAAACTTCTAGGCTCCAAGAAAAATTAGCTTTCAGGAATGCTCAAAAACGAAGATAAATATATATGTAGTGTAAACTTCATGTAAACACCTAGTGTAAAGAAGATTTTAGTCAGATTCGTAATTTTGATATTGTTCCAATATTACGATTAATATTTATGAAAAAATTAAGTCTACATAATGTTCTATGGGCAAACTAACAATTGGTGTAAACTACTTTACAACACCGTAGAGTGTAAACATATGCGCCAGACTGGCATATCAAATTTGATTCCTGGTCTATTTCTAGACTTGATAAACGTGTCCCTGACTCGTAACCGGAGAAACAGGCAGAAAAAACAAGACAGAAACGCATTTGAAACTCCAAAATTTTGACTTTACACTCGCTAAATATTAATGTATAGACAATTTGCTTTGACATGCACCCGATATAAAGCACTTTATTTTTATTCTATTAGACTTATCCCGACTTCTGGACGGAGAAAGTGGCGAACAAAAAACGCAACAAAAACGTATTTTCCATCATTTAGAACACTGTAAACTTTAAAATTCCGTACCGAACTCCCCATTGAGTTTAAAGAAATTCGGTTTGGTACAATTTGTAGCTTTTAAATCGTAGTACATTCCTGTGTGCCAAAATTCTGTTGCAAAAATTATTTGGCATGATTTATCAATCAAACTCCGGAAAAAATGTGTTTTTTAGCCCATTTTTTACCTCTGATTTCGAACTTTACACCCCCATAAATAACTCAATATTGCGTTTTTTAAATGCGGTTTGCTGCGATGTTTAGCCCCTGTGAGGCACTTTATTAATGCTGTCTTCGATTTGCACTGACTCATAAGCGGAAAAATTTGGCAGAGAAATCTTAGTTAAAATCCGTTTTTTTACACCATCCACTAGAGTGTAAACTTTAAACCCCAGGATCTAACTCACCATAGAGCATAGAAGACTTTGCTTATATGCAGAATGTAGCCCTTGATCCGCTCTACATTTCTGTCAGAAAACATTTTAAAAACCTCATAACCGGAGTTAGTATCGGACATAGGAAGGTTGAAAACTCGACCAAAAAGTGCTTTTTCACCCCCAGATTTTCGCACTCTTTACACTGCCGTTCGATAAACAATGCGAATTTCAAAAAACAAAAAAAGTGTCATCTGTAGAATTCATCCCTCTATTATCCTATTCTGTTCAGTCCTTCGAGTCATCAATACTCAGTTGTCCACATGCCGCAGTAAAAAGGTCCCAAAATTTGTCCTATGTTATAACGTTACACAAAAACTTTACACCTTCTTTACACAGTCAATTTTGAGTTTCAAGAAAAACAAAAAAAAACACGGGCAGCGAATTTTTTTATTATCTTTCTTTTAAAAAAACCGCACCTTCCAGAAGTGTCCCGTTATAGCTGTAGGGGGTGCCCAGGTGTTGGGGGTACCCAAGTATATTATAGGTACGCGCTAACGCGCTACCTATGATGTACGGAAATGACGCCAAATCTTGACACTAATAGAGAACCGAAAAACATGCAAATTTAGGCGACATTAATTGCGATGTCAGCCTGCATATAGAAATGAAAAGGCAGTTGATGTCTGGGAGTGAGAGACAAGGAAGCGGCGTCGATTCGAGCGATTAATATGATTCGATGATCTTTTGCATGTAATATCGTTAACTAACATTTTTGGGATTTTTCTAATTTATTTGAATTTCAATCAAATTAGCGAAAGAACTCCGCAGCACGAATATACCGGAACGACATTATCATTACATTATTATTATTATTATTATTAATAACAATAATAATACTAATAATAATAATAATAAAAATAATAATGATAATAAAATAATATTAAAATAGTAATAATATTAATTATAATAATATTAACAACAAATAAAATAATAGAAAAAATAAAAGCTCACAGCATGTACATATGTATACATTTGTAAATATTGAAGGTGTTGGGTAGAATTGCAGTATGTACGATATCTAGCGGACAGCATGCCACGAGAGATTTGCAACACACAAGACAAAAACCTAAACAACCACCCCCTATTATTACCTTCAGGGCTTACTTAAGTACCTGGCTAACACTTAGCGCCTGGTCAGGTTGCTACGAGCGATCCGCCTTTATTCAACCGCATGACCCTTAAATACCTATGACCTAAAATCTCCTCGGACCTTGATTTGTCCGAACCTAGGGAGATTTGGGGGATACGCCCTAAATACCTAACGCAGCAGTAATTAAGTAACCCCGGAATTTTCCCTAGATCAGTTGACCTATTTTTAGACCAAAATAATAATTATCGTGAAAGGATTTGAAACTTGTTTCCGCTTTCCAGATTACCTATGACAAAAATAATTACGTCTCTGGTTTCAATAAGCACAATGAACAATAACTACAGCAACACAGAGCTCTAGACCGAGTCGTCACGTCCATCCTTCTGTAGATAGTGTATCTACCGCG